>BQNB010096529.1:0-25602 GCA_026074375.1 Tanacetum coccineum
TATATTTGGCATTTTAAGTCCGTTTTTGGTTATTTTAGGTCGTTTTTAAAGGTAAAAGGTATGTGTAATTAAGCACATACCAATCATGTTATGATAAAAGTCTCACCTTGGAAAGGTGTAGTACGTTTTGATAAGAAAGGTGAGTTAGCACCTAGGTATATAGGACCATTTCAGATTCTTGAAAGGATTGGCCCTGTAGCTTATCGGTTAAGATTGGCCGATGAGCTGAGTATCAGGAGTTATTTGAGTGGTGTTAAAATTACGAGTAAAGTTGAAATCGCGATGAGTTTTTTTAGGATGTTGAGCTTGTATCAACTCATATCTTAATTTCAAAATAGTTCTTGTTTGACGAGTTGCGGGATTAAGATATGAATCATGTTGTTATACAACTTAAGGTTTTTGAGGAATTTCCTTGAGGACAGGCGAGGTTCATGTAGTTGGATGTTTCTCTTCGTTTATAGTTGTTATGTTGCTATTCGTATATTTGTGTGGGTAAGCAAAGTTATTAGCAGTAAGATTCCAATAGTTAAAGTTAGTTGGAATTCAAAGCATAACTTTGGGTTAACATGGGTATGGGAAGACTACTGGAAAGATAAGTATCCTCGATCATTTGTTTGGTAATGATAGAGTTGAACCTTTTGGTTAAATCTCGGGATGAGATTTCCTAAAGGAGGGGATACTGTGACAACCGTGGTTTGAGTCGGTTGGTCAGTTTGTTTAGAATTTATTTGAAGCGTGTATGTGTGTTCTTTATGTGTTTTATGTGTTTTGTGAGAGATATGTGTATGAGATTGAAGTACATGATTTATGAATCATGATACTAGTTGAAATGAGATTGAATGGAAATGAGATCATTTGGAAGCTTTGCGTAGTTTCAAATGTCATGTATGTAATTTTTTGTGTACGTACTATATATATAATACATATTATATATATTATGTTAGTATTTTAGTGATTTTAGAGTACTTTCCATTTTTAGAAATAATTGGAAGTGAAGGCTTGTTAGAAATCTAGTTAGAAAGTTCAAGGTTTAGCGAAATAAGTAAATGTTTTAACCTAGAATAAAAAAAAATATAGGTATTAAAGTTGTAAATAATAATAAAGAATTTTTTTTATAATAGAAAAAAAAACAAATTTTAGTAAAAGAAAATAAAAAGGAAAAGATATCCTAATTAGATTACAACTTGTTTTGGGTAATTATCTTTTAAGGCCTATAAATACAAATCAAACCTAAACCAAATCACTTTGATTTTTTTCCTCTCCTTCCCTTGGACGGTCGAACAACACAAAACAAGAAGAAAACCCCAAAAAATTTTAGGGTTTTGATTTTCAAGAGTTAAGGTATTGTTTTATAAATTTTTTAATACAATTAATTTTATTTAACGTACCAATCATTAAGGATGGATTAGGTTATTGTAAATAATATATAATTAAGAGGTTTTGATCATCAAAAATCATTTTAGGGATAATAATTATGGTTTTGGGTAAGTTAATTAGGGTTAATTATCCTAAATTCGGAATAGAAATCTGGGCAGAATTTTAGGTCATCTTGCGAGAGCCATATCTCGGTCATACGAATAGCTTTTATTGAGCCTAAAATTAACTACAGAGAGCCTACTTTCCAACCCAAGCAGTTTCATGTATTAAAAGTGAGTGGAAGTTATTCAAATTAATCAAACAATATTCTTTATCAAAACTGAGTTTTCAGGGCAAATTCTGAGTTGTGTTTGTGAGGTTAAAAACCATATCAAAACAACGTTTTAATTGATGGGCTCGCTACTGTAGCAAGTTCATGATGTTTATGATTTTCTAGAATTTTTATAGAATTTTTCTAAGTGTTTAAATGGGTCTGCTCAAGCTAAACTTTTTGAAGGTCGAATTAGGTCAAATTCTGGACACTTTGTGATGTTGAATTTTTATAAAATGGTTACACTCACTATTTTTATCTAAAAATCATAGAAGCTCACAACTCATTGGGGAGCTATGGAATGTAAGAAGAAGAACTAATTAGGTGTTTTAGTATTTTATTTGGAGTCATCTTGTGACTATAAAAATGGGATAAAATGCAGAAAGTTAAGATGTAGGTTTTATAAGATAACTTGAGGTTAGCAAGTTGTGAAGAGTATATAGATGAGTTAAATCAAGATAGGGTATAGATTATCCATCATTGTGATTGTTACATCGACTTGGGTGAGAGACTTAATCGATGGTAACATGTGTGTATTGTTTTGTATAGATTATTTGCATGGTTAATTGAAGAGTTTGGATTTGCTTTGCATCGAGGTGAGTTTTACAGTCCTACTTTTTACTTATATTTTGGGATGGAAATGATGCAAAACTATTTTTGAATTATGAACCGTGATATATGTTTTTAAGTGTTGACATATATGATTGCTATGTGCTATTGTTATGTGATATCGATTGTGGTAAGACATGTGTATGTGAGGATGACATGACCTTGTATGAGACCCGAACGGACTTAGCTAGTCAAGTAGGCCAGTCTTGCGCGGAGATATTCAGTCTTGCGCGGAGATATTATATGAACGGAGGGGTATAATCCACCCCAGACAAATGTGAATTTATGTTGTGATAGAATAGCCATGCATATATGTTTGTAAATGTTTTTTTTGTTGATCGCGGTGTCATAAGTGAGTCTTAAACCTGTAACTCTCACCAACAATTTTTTTGACGTTTTAAGCATCATTTTCAGGCGAGCAAAACGTATGAAGAGTTAGGAAGAGGAATTAGCTGGACCATAGGCTTGCATTGTGAAATCTATGTTCATTTTTTTGTCTTGGTTGGTTTCACTATATGAATTTGAATGATAAAAGTTGTAGGTGTTATCATGACACTTTGTGTCTTTTATATGTTGAATTTTAATTCATTTAGTATTTCTCTATTTTGACGCCTTGTGTTGTGATGATACCTATTGATCATGCCTTGTGATTCCGCCTTGGCGGGGTGTGACAGATTCTGTTTTAATGTCATTTGAATGGTTACTACTATGATGAAAAGAAAGGATCATATGGACCATAATTCTCAGAAGCTTACTCTGAAGCTTCACATATCGATATTTTCATACCCCGAAAGGAGAAAGACCTAGGGAGTTTCACTTTACCTTGCTTTATTAATAACGTTTGCTTTAATAATGCCCTTGTTGACTTAGGAGCTAGCGTTAATGTTATGCCTCTCTCGACCTACCTTAACTTAGGATTAGGCGAATCAGCTCACACTAAGTTGACAGTTAAATTAGCAGATAGGACAGTGAAATATCCAAAAGGAATAGCTGAAAACATGCTAGTAGGTATTGGTAAATTTGTTTTCCTAATAGACTTTATAATTCTAGATATGCCCGAGGATATCAATGTGCCCTTGATCCTCAGAACATCATTTTTGTCTACTGCCCGTGCTAAGATTGATGTTTTCAAACGAAAGATTACTTTGAGGATTGGGGAAGAAATACTTATTTTCAAAAGTGTTAAACATGCTAGTAGTTTAATTAAGAGGGTCTACATGCTAAGTTTCAGAGAAAGAATGGAGCTTGATTTAGAAGCTAGGCTAATGGGAGAGACTTTGGTGATTAATAGATCATTAGACCCTTTAAATGGAGATTACATCGAATTAAATGATCTAACAGAACCATTTGAGCTTAGGAGATATCATGGTGATGATTTGATGCCCACCATTAAGGAAGGTGAGGTAATTAAGGTATTTAGAACTAGGGATGATGAACTTGATACTGGAATTAATGATTACTCTGGTTATTGCGACTATGATAAGAAGATCTATATAGATTGTGCTCATAACATAATGTTTTCATGCATGATAGGATTTGAATTTATACACGTTAACTTCTTCCCATCATTGTATGTCAATGTGATGTCCAAAAAGTTTCATAATTCTATAATGAAAGATAAAATGGTGTACAAAGGGAATAATGTTTTAGGAGCTTTAATGAATGTGCCTATTTTTGTTGGAACCTTTTCTGTTGTGATCGTAGTTTTAGAAGATATGGATGCTTATCGTAATGAAGGAATGGGCGATGTTATTTTTGGCGAACCATTTTTAAGAGAAGTTGGAATTAAAGCAATACGGTTTGAAGGGATGATTACCATTTACAATGGTAACGAAAGTGTAACTTACCAAATGATGTGATCACATTCGAGTTTTAAACACCATACTAATGAGCAATGCAACAAGATCCCACCATTACTGAAGGTAAGTGATGAAGATAAGAAGATTGGAATCTTGCATCCATACCAAAAGCATAAGGGGTTCTACAAAGGAGTCTTGAACTTAGGACCTGATTACATTCGAGATGTGAAAGACAGAAGAATGGCACACACGCAGGCACATTAGCATGCATGAGATGGAATGGTGAACAAATGCTAAAGAAAAGTCTAACTTAAAGACTTCACTGTAAACAAAAATGATTACTGGGAGACAACCCGGAATGTTATTTATATTTATTGATTATGTCTTCCCAGACATCAATACGGCGTATCCGCTCCATACCATACGGCGTATTGATTGTCTAGACTTTATCAGTCTTTACTTTTTATTCACTTTAAAAACATTATTGTCAGTTCTGCCAATACGGCGTATTGATACACATGATACAGCGTATTCACCAGACTGACTCATATTTAGTTTGTTTAGTTTTGTTTAAATTAACCGTAGGTACCAAAAATAGAAATGCACGTTTTTCCTATTATTTACACAGGACCTTAATGAAAGAAAAGAAATCGACGAGTTGGTTGAAGTATTTACCAGTCTAGAGGTGTTGAAGTCTTGAAACTTCAAGGCATCTGTTCAACACACAAATTCTTGCTCAATAAACTCAACATGGAGAATCTACCGAGTAAATATCAGGAGAGTTTCTTATTCTAATTCTTTTTAATTCCCGTATTTAATGTTTATTTATACAACGAGGACGTTGTATAATTCAAGTGGGGGGATGGGAATTAGAATGTTTACTTATCCTATTTTTCATACTAAAATGCTTAAATTATGCTTAAATTTTAAAAAACTTTCAAGCATACTTTTGTGAAATTACATGTTACATAACCCGCACACAACAACCTTTATTAGATATTGTAAGGATTTAACCTATCCGTTTCCAAATATTTACCTAAATTCCACAAAATATGAGTGTGCCGGTGATGTAGTAGACTTTAAAACTTGGCTTGGTATATCTATTCGAGATCACAGTGATGAGTACTATGGATTTAAGTGGAGTAACTTTTTTAAATTGGTAAATTTTAGGATTACACCCAAAAAGCCTATTCACGTTGTTTATTAACTAACTACACTTGTAACCTTTGCCCTTTTTGTGTTCTAAATATTTCATTTATAGTTCTTTGACTATTTGACTTTTGTTAGTTTATTCAGATTTTATACCGTGTTAACGGTGGTGATTTTGTTGAGAATTATGGTGATTTATGGTTTATTGTGATTAATAATCCCTTTTGGAAGGTATTATTGTGTTATTTGTATTCCGAGTGGTTTACCCTATGAATTTTGAAAAATGCCGAAAAAACAAGTCCGACACATTTGTTAATGTCCAAATGAGTTTTTAAAGGGTTAAAAGTGTAAATATGCCGTGTAAATACTCTAGGTTATTGGAAAAGTATTTTTAAGGTGAATAAAAATGCTAATTAACTTTGGGGTAAATTTTACGGTTAAGTTTTACGAGTATTTAAGTGATTCCGACACGAAAAGAAAGACCCGAGATCCCTTGGATCCCATGGACGGTCAATGAAGTCAATGGGAGACAACATGGCTTAATTCTAGCTAACATGTCTAAGAATTGTACATAAGATGCTTTCCACTAGAAACATTTCATCATAATCCTTTTTCATTTACAAAAAAATAAAACACACACAAGTGTGTGTGTGTGCTTATTTCGTCCGCCACCTAACCCACCACAAACACCATATATTTTCTAACTTTGATCGAGAACGTGATATTCTGGGTTGATACGAGTATTTAGATATTCATTTAAACAACGTTTGGGTTGTCCGGTTCGTGTTGAAATCTACATTTTTGAAGATTTTCTTGTAGGTTTTTAAATTTAAATTTTGTTTGTCCTTTTGGGTTTATCTTGATGCATAGATGTTAGTTGTACAAGTTGATTGTCGTGAAAATCGATTTTCGGAAACGAAACGAATAAAAGGGGTGTGTTTGGTTCGTCGGATAAAAAAGAAAGAATGGGGTTTTTTGTAGTTTTGATGTTGTGGTCGTGATGGTTGAATAACATATGTTGCTAGATAGCTTATTTTTTATAGTAGCATGTATAGCTTATTCGGGCTTATTTTTAAGCTATTGCTTGGCTTATTTTAGGTTTAAATGCCACGTCACCTTTCCAAAATCACTAAGAAAGTGATTTTGACTATTTTTGTGTTATGGCATATGTTGTGGACTATTTTTGAGGCTTATGGTAGTAACCAAATGTGATACGTAGCTTATTAGCTTATTTTCAAGTTTAATATACTTATTTTGGAGCTTATGGACTAACGGCCCAATAAGTCTATTTAAGTCGTGGCTTAATGGGAGGGCTTATTGTGATCCGGATTATTTTCTACTTATTAGTATAAGCTTATGTATGTAAATGGATATTGGTTTTGGACTTGGATCATATTTTAGACTTATAAATATCTTAATGGATCCTTATTGGGCCTTAAAGCCCAATAAGCGATATTTAGTCGTTATATGTGTTTTGATTGGGACTTTTGAAGGGTGAAGATGTATTTTACGAAGTTGTTAGAACGATATTTTGGGGAAAACATTTTAGTAAACGTTAAAGATTGAGATTTTGGAATTTTGTCGAAAAGTGTCGAATTTATGAAAAGTGTTGAAAATAAGGGTTGAAACCTTGGAAAACGTAGTATGAGCGTACGTGTCATGTCGAAATTTCGTAAAAAGTTTATACATAGAAATTTTAAATAAAACATGATTTTGAATATTAAATAATAAAAATATTATTTAATTATTTTTAATTATTTTAATAAATTCACTAAAAGACGAAAAATATAATATTTCTCAAAAATTCTCGAATATGTTTATTATGGGTAAACGTTTAATTTTCAACTCTAATATGATTATTTTCATGGTGACTAAGGTTACCGAATGGACTTACCGAGATATATTTATAATTATTAATTATAAATATTTACGTATATTACTTATCTATTTCTCTAAATAGTATAAGTATGTATTATTGAGTAATGGGATTGATATGATTGTTTGGATATGTCGTCAACTATCACACCACTAAATTGTTATGAGTAATTGTACAACGCGTCTAAACTTTATGCATCAAACATGAAGATTGTTTTAGAAATGGATGATTAAATTGGGACATTAACTGGACTAGGTCATTTGCGGACGTCGTTGCATTTGCTTGTGTGATTGAGATTTGGTTGCTAAAGGATTACTTGAGGTGAGTTCTCTAAGCCCCATTTTTACTGTTTTTCTGTTAGGGGAAAATGATACTCAAATATGTTTTGAAATGTTTTGAATTGATCTGTACGAAATGTGGTTTTGTTTTTGGGACAAGATATGTGCTTATGACTGCTATGTGAATATTATGTGATGCATGATTGTTTGGATCAAATGGGTTCGCCTACCCAGTATTTGTGTGATTTTTGGATCGGATGGGTACGCCTACCCATTATTTGTGTGATTATTAGAGCAGATGGGTACGCCTACCCAAGTTTGTGTGTGGTCCTGCCCTAATTTTAGTGCTCCCGCTGGTAGGCCCTTTAGGTGCGTAAGTGACATATGGAGATTGATTTATTGGGTTGTTTGCATATATATTCACTGTCATATTGCACTATTGTCTACTGTTTGAAATATTGGCACAACTTTTGGGTTTAAGGTCAAACCTACGAGCTCACCAACATTTTTGTTGACATTTTCAAGTATCATTTTCAAGTGAAATAAAAGAGGAATAGTTTGGTGATGTGTGATAGCAGGCTTAGAAGTATCCTATGTGGATTTTCGTTTGAAGTCTTGCTTGTTTATTTTATTTGGCTTTAGTATTTGGAAATTTTGGTTTAAGTTTGGATTTGGACCCATGTGAGGGCTTTTGGATAATTGTAAGAGATTGTGGATTTTGATAGTGATTTGGGACATCACTCGAGGTGGTTCGAGGTTGATGGTCTTCGTAACACTCGAAGTTTATGCATTGTAGTTTTCTCTATTTTGTATCTTGTGTTATGATTGATCATTATGTTGCATTCTCGAGTTTCCACCATTGTTGGGGCGTGACAACACTTGTTAGTTAACCCCCGTATAAACCCTTTGTTTACTCTTACTTTAAGAGTAAAATACCCCTAGAATAACCCGTAGAGCCAATCCTTTATGAATTACACCAACTTTTTTATTTCTTTACACCTTTACACCTTAGCCTACCCTGTTAGATTAAGTTTATTTTACAGTTGCTAGTTGCTTAAATGTGTAAAGCATGTATTTCCTGAGTCTTGTGTCATTTTTGGTATAGTTGGAAGAAATTTACACATCGCAAATGGGAATGTATAAAGCAGTCAAAACTTAAGTATTTTTACTACCATCGCAATTAATGGTACATCCGGAGAATGAAGACTTATCGAAGGAATTATCCAGAATTATTATGATCATAAAGATGGTGAAACTACTCTGAGTTTCGTATATAGTTAGATTGTAACACTCCCAAATTGGGTCGTAGCGGAATAAGGGTCTGGGGCGTGTTACTTCATAGATCAATAACACAAGATATATATAGAACGAACAAAAAGTCATTTAAAACTGATACATTAGATTTAACAAAGTATTTGTTACATAAGCCCGAAGCTTCACTTGTTCAAAATACAAAGATTTCTAGCCCATAACAGATATACAAAATGTAATGAGACAAAATCTTTAATGCATGATATCCAAATCAAAACCTCCAATGTATCCCTTGCACCTCGTGCTTATTGACCTCCTGAAAAACATTGCTTTAAAACGTCAACAATTTACGTGGGTATAATCGTGGGTATTTGTTGAAGCGTAGAAAAGTTTTGGTGGTTCCGAGAATGCCTAAACGTATTTTATCGCAAAACGTAATCAATTTACGTAACCAATAAAAATAAAAGGAACAAAGTTAATAATTATCCTCAAAATAAATACTTAACACTTGCTTGATGTAAACATTTAATTTTTTGATGCCCGTCTACCATTGACCTGATCTTTTATTATAGCTATACAGCGATTAACTTAACGATTACGATCAAAAGCAAACGCTACAATACTAAAAATACATAGAGAATATATTGAGGTTTCGTAAATGACAGCTTAATAAAATAGGTGATTAAAGTCTCCCTATTAAGTGATCCTTTTTACTCAAGGCTTAAGACCCGACACATGACGACGGTGCGGACTTTGTTAAGGGTGATAGATATTTCTTCCTGAAATATCTTCGCGTTCCGCATGTTAACTCAGGACTACTCTCCTGAGTTCCATCGAACCTTGAATTATTGGAACGCGGCTTCGCTTTTAACCATTTAACGATTCACAGTCCATGAATTCTACCGCACCTCGACAAATTTGAAGCTTGTCATCAAAGTGAAAGTCCATCCAACAGAACGGGGTAACGTTCGTCAGCATACACTTCTTCAAGTTGGATACATGAAACGTATTATGAACCTTGCTCAGCTCTTGCGGAAGCTCAAGCTTGTAAGCAATGGATCCAACGTTTGCCAAAACGTACGACCCCTTTCCAAGGAAAATCCTTAAGCATAACTTTATCTCCAACTTGAAATTCCATCGGCTTACGTTTAAATTGGCGAAACTCTTTTGTCTATCACTGGCGACTTGCATCCTTTGCTTGATCTGGATGATCTTCTCGGTTGTTTCTTGAACTAATTCTGGACCAGTGAGTTGCACTTGTCTAACCTTGGCCCAACACACAGGTGAACGGCACTTTTCAAAAGACCGGTAAAGACTTCAAATGGTTGCAGACTTGACGCTAGTGTAAAGCTATTGTTATACGAGAACTCGACAAATGGCAAATGGTTAACCCAACCCTTTCCAAAGTCGATCGCACAAGCATTGCAACCATATCCTCGAGATTATGATAGTCCTCTCGCTTGCCGTCAGTCAAGCGGAAGATATGTCAATACTCATGTCCAGGTTAGTACCCAACGCTTTCTGAAGTGACCTCCAGAAATGTGATGCGAATCTAGGGTCACGATCACAAATAATTGAGACAGGGATTCCATGCCTCGTGACTACTTCCTTTAGGTACATTCTTTCCAGTTTCTCTAGTGGATCAGTTTCCCTCATCGGTACAAAGATTGCGGACTTAGTGAGTCGGTCGACAATCACCCAAATGGTATCGTAGCCTTGTGACAACTTAGGAATCTTTGTGATAAAATCCATAATGATATTGTCCCACTTCTATTGAGGTATATCGGGTTATACCAACAATCCTGATGGCCTTTGGTGTTTGGCCTTGACTTTAGCACATGTCAGACATTTGCTAACATAGGTGGCGATGTTGGATTTCATATTAGGCCACCCATATAGCTTCTTCATGTCTTGATACATCTTGTCAGAACCCAAATGGATAGAATATTTTGACTCGTGCATGATCACGGTCCTCAAATAACCATAACATGGCAACCAACTCCTGTCATTGAAGCATAGAGTTCCATCCGCATAGGGTTCTAACTTTTTCATTCTAAATTTCTCTGGATCCTTAGAATTTTCAAGCAACATGCTTCAGTCTGAGCATTCAGGATTTGTTTTAGGAAAATCCAAGCCAATAGTCATCACTAAGGCTCGAACTCTTAATGGTTTAAAAAAAAAAGAAAAAAAAAAAAAAAAAAAAATACTCTCACTCCTTCCTGCTCAAAGCATCGACAACAACATTCGCTTTCCTCGGGTGGTAACGGATCTCACAGTCGTAATCACTGAGCAGTTCTAACCAACGACGCTGCCTCATATTCAGCTCCTTTTGATTAAGAATGTGTTGTAGACTCTTGTGATCCGTGAACACCGTACACTTGGTTCCGTACAAATAGTGTCTCCAAAGTTTCAGAGAAAACACTACCGATCCAAGTTCTAAATCATGAGTTGTATAGTTCTTCCTATGAATTTTTAATTGGCATGATGCATAAGAAATTACTTTCTCTCTTTAAATTAATACAACACCTAATCCCTTATGCGACACATCGCAATAGACTACGAAATCTTTGCTTCCCTCAGGTAAAGCAAGAATTGGCGCACTGCATAACTTCTGCTTTAATAACTGGAAAGCAGCTTCCTGTTTGTCACCCAATCGAACTTAACTCCTTTCTAAGTAAGTTTGGTCATCGACTTGGCAATATTTGAAAATCCTTCGATAAATCTTTGGTAATACCCAGCGAGACCTAAGAATTGGCGAATCTTCATTGGTGATTTAGGAGATTCCCAGTCCTTTATGGATTCGATTTTGGTGGGGTCCACGTGAATGCCTTGACTATCAATCACGTGACCGAGAAATTGTACCTTAGGAATCCAAAATTCACATTTAGAGAACTTGGCATACAACTTCTCTTTCTTAAGCAATTCCAGAACGGCCTTAAGATGTTCTTCATGCTCCTTCTTGTTCTTAGAGTAGATAAGGATATCGTTAATAAAGACAATCACAAATTTATCCAAAAATGGCTTGTACACGCGGTTCATAAGATCCATAAATACTGCTGGTGAGTTCGTCAAGCCAAATGGCATAACTTGGAACTTGTAATAACCATACCGAGTTCTGAATGCTGTTTTTAGAATATCATCTTCCCGTACTCGAAGCTGGTAATAACCTGATCACAAGTATATCCTAGAATAAACATTGGATCCTTGTAGTTGATCAAATAAATCGTCAATCCTTAGGAGTGGATAACGATTCTTCACTGTCAGCTTGTTCAGTTCTCGATAGTCGATGCACATTCAAAATGATCTGTCCTTCTTTTTGACAAACAAGATCGAAGCTCCCCAAGGTGAGGAACTGTATCTTATAAAGCCTTTGTCAGATAGTTCTTTCAGTTGCTCCGACAACTCTTTCATTTCAGAAGGCGCCAATCGATAAGGTGCCCGTACCACGGGTGCAACACCAGGTATCAGATCGATTTGAAATTCCGCTTCTCAAGTCGGAGGAAGACCCGACAAGTCCTCAGGGAATACTTCAAGAAAATCTCGAACTATCGGTACCTCCTCAAATCGCTTCTTCTCCGACTTGTCTTCTGTCTCCTTTGTAGTAATGTTTGCCAAAAAGACTGGACATCCTTTTAGCATGTATTCTTGTGTTTTGGTGTACGAGATAATGTGTAGACGAGCCTCGTTTCCCCGGTTGCTTCCATCACCGTAAACAATTATAGTTTCATTTCCCCAGGGGATACGAACGATCTTCTCGGCACACACAATGATTGCTTGGTACTTTACCAACCAATCCATACCAATTATAGCGTCGAAACTACCAAGTTCTACGGGCATTAAGTCTATGTTGAATGGGTGGTTCAGGATATTTAATGTACAACCCCTAAGGATAGTGTTCAACCCAATTATTCTCCAGACGGCTAGTTCAACGTCATATTAGTGATCTAATGCAGTTGGTGGGATATCAATTTGGGAGCTAAATGCAGTGGATACAAAACTTCTATCGGCACCAGTATCGAATAAGATAGAAGCATAGCGGTTGTTTAGAAGGAACGTACCCATCACGACGTTGGATTCTGGGTTTGTCCCTTCATGCCCTACTACATAGACCTTGGCTGGAGCATTGCCACCTCCAACTTGGTTACCACGGTTGTTGTTGTTCTTCAGCTTGGGACATTCCCTCTTGAAGTGTCCTTGGGTTCCACACTCAAAACAAGTAAGCTTTTGACCCGACCCAGTGCCCCTCTGAAGGTTAGCATTGTTAGCATTTTCCGTACTTCTACAGTCACAAGCAAAATGGCCATCTTTGTTTCATTTGTGGCATTTAGGAGCACATGGACCATCGTGGTGATAATTGCATTTTGAGCATAGGCGTTTGGATCCCCCGTATGGTTTCTTCTTAACAGTCCCTGCAGCATAAGACCTGCCGATGTTCTGCCTCTTGTTTTGGTGGTGTTGTTGTGGTTGTTGGTTATTATCTAGCTTTCTCTTGTTCTCTGTCTAACGGTCAGCAAAAGTGCGAATTCTCTTATCCATCACTTCAATTGCCATTTCAGTTGCCTCTTGCATTGTCTTAGGCTTGGATGCTACTACACTTCCGTGGATCATGTCGGGTAAGCCACCGACATATTTCTCGATCTTGTCAGATTCTTCAGGAAACATTCTGCCACACAGTAGTGCTAGTTCCTGAAAACGTTGGTTGTACCCTATCACATCGGTACCTTTCACTTTTAATTCCTACACTTCAACTTCGAGTTTCTTAATCTCGGTCCTTGGGCAGTACTTGTCAGTAATTTTCTTCTTCAGTTTAGTCCTGGTCATTACATAAGCAATGTCATTACCAACAGTCCTAACGTGGGAGTTCTACCATGTTAGAGCATTTCCCAGAAGAGTACAAGTGGATAACTTGATTTGGTTTTCCACAGAATAGTTGCTTATGCGAAACACGGTTTCCATCTTCTCAATCCATTGAGTCAATTCGACAACGCCTTCTGTGCCTTTGAAATTTAGAGGTTGCCACTTCCTGAAGTCTGGGTAAGTGCACTCACGAGTGGCTAGCTCATTTCTCCTAGCACATGTTCCTGAATTATGGCTGTCGACACCATTCGTGTTTGCATCACGTACTGCCAAAGTGGCAGTAACGCCTTGGTTAATCATTGCCTGAAGTTGGGCATTAGTGACAGATGTGGTGTTGGTTGTTTCTAGGGCTATGTTTGACCTCGTGGCTCTTTTTGGTGCCATTTTCTTCAAATCACAAGAAAATATAATACCCGTTAGATTTCGTAAAATCATAACCATGACATGACATATGCACAATAAGTAAAGTGAGATCACATCACACAGTGAAATATATAACTGAATTGTAATCAACAAAGATATAACCAAATCGACATTCATTCATAACAAATTCGATTACAGACATGACATAATACCTCAATCTCCATATATAATGGAAACATACATGATTAGTTCAGATAAAAAATGATCACATCGATTTAGGTTACAATATAAAAGAATATATACAACCTAAAGCCATACTAGCCGGGATTGAACCCGTAATACTTAGTAGGCTGTACAAAACAACTAGCCATAACAGAATCTAGGAACTGCTACCAGCCTCCTCCGGTAGCTCTGGCTGTGCAGGACCTTTGGCGGGTCCCTACTGTCTCTATAACTCTGACATCTGAGTCTGTAGTCCCTTTATCAGCTTCAGTGCCTTTGTAAACTGCTTCTGCCTCCAGCGATCTGCCACCAGCATCTCTGAAATCACTGTCTGCCTCCTACAGTTTGCTAACTGTAACTCTCTAATCTCTAACTGCTGAGCTAACACAGTAGTGCGCAGTGACATAACCTCAGCACGCGCAAGATCACTCGCATCCATAGATCATCCCCAAGCCTCTCTAGACATCCTAGCCTCAGTCTCCATGAGTCTAGCAGTACGTGCATGTGCACGCCTATCCCTAAACAACATGTTGAGCCGACCAGCCAATAGTTGTCGCCCAGACTGCTCATCGTCTAACCTCATATAAATCTCATCCGTGTCCTACCTAACCCTAGTCTCAAACGCTGTCATATGTTGACCCAAATCTGTGTCAGTACTAACTGGTGCACCTTAGGGTCTACAACTATCTCTACAATGAGTCAGTGATCCCCTATCCAACATCTCTCTTGGATCACGCCCTAATTCTCCCTATCCATTGTAGATACTAAACCATAGTCTTACTAAGACCTCCAGCCTGGTCTAAGCTGCAATTAGCAGACGAGCTCTCTCAACCCTCGTAATACAGGGACCAAAGAGCGATACCTAACCTCTTTTCGTGGCTGGTAAGGTAACCTCGGGTCTGTCCTCTCTTACGGTCAGTTGAGGAGTAATGCCAGGGTGAGTGCCCCTGATGATGGTTTGCTGTGGTCTGGTGTGGGAGAGTATGTACTGGTTGTGGTTGGTAATGGTAGTGATGGGAAGTAGATGCTGCCTCGGCTCTAACTGAATCCATGCAGTCTCGATAGCCCAAGAGAACGAATTAGGACTAGCAGGTGGTGTGGAGATAACACAGGCACTGTGATGTACTAGTGGTTGGTGTGACTACTGGTAGTGAGGACGTGGTATCGGGGGTAGTGGTGAAGAAGGTATCTAGGGAAGTGGTGATGACCATGGGGAGAGTGGTGATGATGATGGAGTAGATATAGCGAGAAGTCTGGCAACCTCTACATCAGACCAAACTGGTGTAGGTACTAGAGCTAGAATAGAAATCCTAGCTGTAACGCGATATGCAAGGTGTAATGGTGGTGTGGCTGCAGACTCATCAGTCTCGAACGGCTTTGTCTCCTCCGCAGATGGGGCCTGATCGGCAGCTGGTAAAGCAACAACTTTGGAGTCAGCATGAGGGTGCTGCTCCTCCTCCTCCTTATCATCATCGGCCTCGATGTCAACCTCATCATCATCCTCATCATCCTTTGATGCTCATCCTCGTCATCACGTCATTCCTTCATCGGCAGGATAATCGACAGGATCCTCCTCAGGGTCGTCGTCGTCATCCTCCTCTGGGTCTGCCTCAGGATCAGACTCCAAAACATAATCTGGTGATTGAGCAGTGGGTGAGGCAGCAGCAGGCAGTGGCTGCTCTTCAGCCGGAAACACTACATCCTCCTGCGGCATATACTCGGGATATACCGGCTCTAGGACAAAATCTGGTAGGGGTGGTGACTGTGGCTCCTCGGGACCAGGTATGTAATCTGGTGATGGCGGGGCCTGTAAGGTGACCTGCACATATGGGTCATCTAGCATCCAGGGCAGTCCCTCGTGCTTAGGTCCAACAACTCCTGGTGATCCAATGTCTGATAAGTCCTCAAACAGACTGGATATCTCTGTGTGTGTGACCCCTGATTCATCTGAATCTAACATGACTGTATCTGAAAATCCAAAATAGCTTATATTAGTATTTAATATAAGACTCTTATAGTAATATACATTTATATCATAACATGTATATCAATCAAGAATGCATCTAGTCCAATCAACTAATGCAACAACTAGTGTATGCATGAATGTATACACGTATGTATGTCCCGTGTAAATCCCTTTGTATGTATGCAATGTTTGAAAATGGTTATAGTCCAGCAAAAATATTTGACCTAGTTCTCTATAACCTTGGCTCTTGATACCAATTTGTAAGACCCCCAAATTGGGTCGCAACGGAATAAGGGCCCGGGGCGTGTTACTTCATAGATCAATAACACAAGATATATATAGAAATGACCAAAAAGTCATTTAAAACAGATACATTGGATTTAACAAAGTATTTGTTACATAAGCCCGAAGCTTCACTTGTTCACTTGTTCAAAATACAAAGATTTCTAGCCCATAACAGATATACAAAATATAATGCGACAAAATCTTTAATGCATGATATCCAAATCAAAACCTCCAATGTATCCCTTGCACCTTGTGCTTATTGACCTCTTGAAAAAGATTGTTTTAAAACGTCAACAATAATGTTAGTGAATTCATAGGTTTGATAAATCGTATATAGTAGGACCACAAGATTTTCCAAGTGTATGATAATGCAATAGATGCAGACATCATATAAATGTAATTACGTTGCCCTAAGCTCATGACACTGAAGCTCGACATAAATGAATACCATATAAATAGCCTACATTTCCCGTGATGATGTTCTAACCCACAACATCCTATATTCGATATGGTATAAGTTCGTTAGCCCAGTGATAGCTAATCACCCGAACGGGGATGTCAATCCCAATAGATCTATTCATAACATTCACGCTCACAATCCAGTAACTGACAGTTCATGATAATGGGCTCAACTAGGGTTATCGCTACTTAGGTGCAAATCCAACAAAGCCCCTCCTAACTGACCTATTCCCTACAACAAACCAACCGCCCCCCCCCCCCCCCCCCCCCCCCCTAATAACCCAAAATAAACACGTTAATCATAAATGTTAAAACTTAACCACTTGTGTCCAACTTGTAAAACACATGCTGAGTTCTCACCCTAAACTTATAAACACAAAATCAATGTAAACGTTTTGGGGATATGAATCACCTTGAATGAGCGAATATTCAAGTTGTATCACAGACAATGCTGTCACGGTAATGATCGAATGCAACCTAATCCAATATAGGTCGTATAAGTACTAATCACATAGGGTAACTACTACACATGCCATTATTTCTATTAGATAATCCATCTAATCGTTTTAGTGGAAACCGGTCGTTAATGAAAGTAAAACGTTTATAAATAGTTCGATAGTAAAAACGACGCAATTTCTTCGTTTTAAGCCCGCTTCTTACGTTTCTTATGTCCACGCTTTCGTATTAAGACGAGTTATCAAAATTTGACATTTTCATATTTCATGTCCTCTGGTGAACAGTACTTTTTACTGTTCACACCAGTTTATAAAATTATTTTTATAGTTTTAGTTATCGTAAAACCCGTAAATGTCGTATTTTATTCGTTATAGCTCCGTTTTTAGCGATTCTTTAGAGCACGTCTTCGTTATTGAAAGTTATATCAATTTATTAATGTTTTCAAAATATATGTTTCTGTCATGAATAGTAACTTTTATAAATATAGTTTTATAAAAGTATTTTTATACATTTTAAGTATATAAACTCGCGTAATTCATAACTTCTTCGTTTTTAATTGAAAAATTACGTTTCTTAATGTTTTGGAATCCTAAAAATATGTGTGATTTAATAAAAATATCAAACCTTCTGTTTTTAGAATTTTTATAACAAGTTTTTATAAAAATTCTTTTATAACTAGGTTATAATCCGTAAAACTCGTAACTAATATCTTTTTCGTTATTAATAGTTTTTCTATGTTTATTACCTTTTTGGAATCGTCATGAGGTGTACTATCTTTATAAAATGTAAAACCTACTGTTTGAAATTCGAAACCAAACAGCCCTTTTTATAGCTTTTATATAATTAATTATATACTTTTGTTTTACATCTTTCCAACTAATTAAAAAACCTCAAATTCTTCACAAGGTCTTTATTATCATATGTCTTTACATTATATAGTGTCCTTAGGTCCATAATTTCAATAAATGTCCAAGAAATCACAATATCCATTTGTGTTACAACTTATTTTTTATAGGAGCTTTCATAAGTATACTTTTAATTACTAGTTTATACATGGAACTTTTTAAACATACTCCAAGAGTTGTTTCAAGACTTATACTTCATTATAACATCATTATTAGCATCCTTAATAACATAAATAAAGGTCCATGAGCAAGATTAAACAAGTTCATTGAACACTTTACTTGAAACTTATTAAGTAAACTTTGAAAACCCTAATTTGTATATACACTTTTTATACTTAAATCAACATGGTACAACACTTGTATACCCATTTTAACATGATATTACCAACAACATATCATATGTAAAAGTGTAGAAATCCATTATCACAAGTAAAAACTCTTTTTACATGTTTAAGAGTTCTAAATGGTGATTTTGCTATATAAATAAACATATGCACAAAATGATAAATGTAAGGTCATAAAGGGTTTTAGATGACCTTAATGAGATGTATGATGATAACCAACATAATCTAAACCCTTGTTTAGATGAAAAACCAAAGCTTGCGTACTTGAAAACCCTAGTTTTCCAAGAAAACCCTAATCTTGCAATACTTGCTTAAATACTTGTAAACCTTTAACCAACCCTTGAAAACAACTTAAGACATCTTAGATATGATGTAGGAATGTGTGTAAAGGTTGACATAAAATTTTGTATGGATAGTTTGTATAGAGGGTTTTGAGACGTGGGTATGTAAGGAGCAAAAGGAGGAGATTGTTTGATTTTTATCAAGTAAAAGTCTTGTAACTTTTTTTCTCTTGAAAGGTGAAAGACTTATAAGTATACAAAGGACTATTCAAAGGCATGTTGAGGGTCTTAAGGAGGTCTTTGGTCTTTTTATTTGGTCAAAGTAATAAGAATATGGGTAGATGTTCCCTAATAGTTGAGAACATCCCATGAAATTTAGGGGATGTGTTTTTAAATGTAATATCTTTGTATATATAATGCCTTATCCGGTTTTATATGTATATGTATGATGTATTTTTGTGATTTTTGAGTATTGGGTATAAAAGTGGGTATTTGTTGAAGCGTAGAAAAGTTTTGATGGTTCCGGGAATGCCTAAACGTATTTTATTGCGAAACGTAATCACTTTACGCAACCAATAAAAATAAAATGAATAATGTTAATAATTATACTCAAAATAATTACTTAACACTTGCTTGATGAAAACATTTAATTATTTGATGGGCCCGTTTACATTGAACGATAATTCTTTAGCTTACGCGATTTAAACTTAACGTGTTAGATTTAAAAGCAAACGCGGTTACTAAAAGATACATAGCGATTTATGACGACGTCAATGCCTAAACACGAGGTGTTATACAAAAAGGCATTGTCTTAAAGGAGGCTGAGAAAGGAGAGGTACTGACAATGATTCTGATGATGAAGCTCATGTAACTGGCTCTATGGTTGAACCATCCAGAACAAAGAAGCTAAAGAATTTTGATTTTATCACTGAAGATGGAACACATATCCATCTAACTGAAGAAGAAATCAATCATCAAAAGAAACTAAAGGAAGATGCCAAAGCTAAAGCAGCCAAACAAGAAGGGGAAGTAAGGAAAGCAAAACTAGTTGATATGCTTAGTCCAAAAGTGGTGAAAAAGTACTACAATGACAAGTTACAATATGACAACTACTGTGACAAAATGCTGAAAAGAAGAGCAATATCAAGAATCACCAACTGTGATGTCTAGACCAGAAAGGGTCCAATTATACTTAAAGTGTATAGAGAGGATGGTACAAGTGAAATTATTCCCAATTTCAAAGCTAGTGATCTGTACCTTGGCGAATGGAGGGAAGTGATGAAAGCATGTCCCAATAGAACTGGAAAAGGATGGGAAACCATCTATAAATAGATAGGTACAAGAATGGACTACATTCACACGACTAAAGCAGAACTGGGTATAAACTTGGATATTCCTCTAAGCAAACAATGCCCTCTTGACAAATTAAATGATCTTGAAAAAAAGAAAAGAAAACATGTTGATGACATCCATGACTACTTCAAAGCAAACAAAAGGCTTAAGCCATCAGTTCAGTATAAAGATCATTTACCTGGTACTGTGCTTAATGAACCAGTCCTAGGTATGATTTTGTTTAACTCATATCACAGACATGATTTTATTACCATCAAAGACTTTAGAGATTTCTCAAAAACACCATGTTATATACTATACAAGAAATCTTCTTTAGACTTCACCAAGGTCCAGGGCTTGATGATTATGCCAGGACCTTGAGTTCTCTTCTGCTTGTTGAAATGGATAAAAGAATCTTGTACCCACTCAAGCAAATGAGAGTCATTAAGCAGCTAAGGAAATAGAATGTAATCTTTTATTAACTTTATCTTTTGTAAATGTAATGTAATGAAAGTTAGAATGAATGGTTATCAGTTTATGTTGTTCAATCTATATCAGTTTTGTAAGGAGTTGTTTTGCTCACTTACAACTGATTTTAACTTAGGCTATTTGTATATTCAAATAGATGAGCCCTTCAGTCTCTCAGTAGATTTAAACATAAAATCCCCTAAGTGTTTCTCAAACTGAAGTCTTTCAGTTTGAGTCACTGAAGCCTTTCAGCTTCAGTCACTGAAGTTCCTTCAGCATCAGCTCTTCAGGTCCTTAGAAGATTGGGAAGTATCTTCACTTCAGTGTATGCAGCAGTACAGAAATTGAAGAAGGGCTCTTGGTTGGAGCTTCAGTTCAGCTTGGCTGACAATTTTAAGCTGAACGTTGTCTATCTCCTTAACAGAAGCTGAAACATGTTGTTTCACTTCTAGAAGGTTTACAAGGCGGGAAAAAGATTGCTTTATGTCAAAAGGAATAAAGCAATCTCCTTGGGAAAAGGTTCTTCTAAAGTTGGTATAGAAGTACAACAACTTTCCTTAAAGTACTGTACCTAGTACTTTAGAGCATGTATGCATTAAATGGTATCTCAACCACCGATTGGACGCATGACACGCGTACTAGGTTAACTTGTAAACCCTAATCCCGCCTATAAAAGGAAAGGGATTCCCAGAGTAAATGTTATCTCTTCCAATTAATGTGATACACATTGAAGAGTTCATTTATCTCTTAAACAAACTGAACGGTACTACTGAAAGCTAAAGCTTCAGTTTAGTCATAAGTAGTTTAGTTTCTTACTCTCTTAACTTTGGTTAGAGTTTAAGTTCGAAGGAGATACAACCCCCAATTTTCATCCAACCACCTTACTATTCCGCAAGCAAGGTGTGTCATAGATTCTTTATTTGATTCGAATAAGAACCTATACGTTGAAAAGTACTTCTGTGTGTTTTAAACTTGTTCTTTATATATATATATATATATATTTATAGATTTATTATATATTATATTTGTATTAGATATATCATATATTATTATATATATATATATATATATATATATATGTTTAAAACTCACTTCGTTGCTATGGAATGTGATTAAGTTTAACTTGATAAACCTTATATCAGATTCCAAGGGACCAACAAGTGGGCCCCCCCCCCCCCCCCTCCCCTTATCGGCCTTTGGTTTATAAAATCCATTTAAAAGGATATAAAAAGGCTCAAAGATTTTTAAAATCAAGATCCATCTTAAATGGCAGTAGTAAAAGTACCACAAACTCTTAAATATAAGGGTGGCCAGCTAAATGTCGCTCTTGTACTAGAGGTGGAAAATTTCACCAATTGAAAAAAAAGGTTCATGTGCCATATCATTGGTATTGAACCTTAATTTAAAATTATCATCAAAAATGGTCTTTTTATCCCTATGGTAGCTGGTCAAAGGAAGCCAAAAGGACAATGGACTGGAGATGAGAGAAAGGCTGCTAACTTAGATCAGCGACTCAAAAGTCTCATCATTTCCGTCCTTTTAGATGACCAAATAAAATCTGTCATAAACTGCCTAACAGCTAAATCAGCCTGGGATGACCTGATACTATACCACGAGGGCCCCTCTGATGTAAAAGAAAGTAAGGTCATGGACCTGAAGTTGTGCTATAGCACCTTCAAATTCAAAGAAGGTGAATCTCTAACATAAACTTTCACCAGATATAAATCCTTGATGAATGAGTTAGTAAATGATGGCATTGAACTCTCAAAGCTTGAGATAAATACCAGTTTTATAAATGGGTTACCAAAGAAGTGACTATCTTTCTGCCAAAGTCTCAGAAACATAAATCATGTGAAAGAATCTGAGCTTTCTTCTCTATTTGGTAAACTCAGATATGAAGTAAACTTATAGACGATTTTGAGGATGACAAAGAGAAAAAAATCTTGCTCTGCATAACTCCACTGACAACTGCTTCTTCTTATATACCTTTATTGTCCAGGGACTTTCAAGATAGTCTGATGATAAGTAGAATACAAGGAAGGCAGTCAGAGTACAAGAGTATATGAATGACCTTGAAGAAGAATACCAAGCAAGAGATCTTTTAGCCAAATCTAAAAGATTCTTCAAAAAGGGTACTCAAAGGTTCGGTGGTGCAAAAGAAACTGGTTAAACTGAATGCCACAAATGTGGCAGGAAGGGTTATTTTGCTAGAAATTGCTTTTCAAAAACATCAGTTCCTTCATATCAGTCACCTTTTTAACCAAAACTTCTTCATTCATCTGAGCACAAACCTGAACTGAGGCATACCAAAGACTTTAAAGCCAAATACAACAAAGTAAAAGCTAAACTAGCCCTCCTCAGTTTTAGTGCTTCATTTCCCAAATCATCCTTCGGCAAAAACAAGGGTCTTATTGCTGAAACATATAAATGGGATGAAGAAGAAGTATCGCCTGATGAAAATGAAGCAATTGAAGTCAAAGCTCTCATGGCACTTGCTAATGAAGAAAGAGTTTATGTTAGCAAAGAAAGTGACATCAATGGTGAATAGGTCAAGATCTCTATACAAAAGGAACACACTCTTTTTAAAATGGAAGATAATGATGATAGAAAATCATTTCTAGATTATTTGTGTGTTGATCTAAACTATGTTGAAGAACAAAGAAACAATCTTTTGTCAAAATATAGTAATCTTGTTTAAGAACTGAATACATGCAAAGAACAGCTTTTGATATTAAATCAAGCAAAACTTGATCTTCTTACCATGCAGCATGTAAACACTGAGATTCTCAAAGAGAATCAAAACTTAAGAAATGAACTGAAAGAGCTAACATCTATTACAGAAACATGGCTAAATAGTTCTAATAAAGTTAATCAGTGAACAAATTCCCACTCAAAAGAAGAAAATCTTAGGAATTGACCAACTCACTGAATAATACCAAAAAGGATCGTAAAATACCGTAAAGACTCTAACACAATTCTATTACAAGGAACCATATAGTCAGAATAACAGTGAAACGAACATGCACAAGAGAAATTTATACGAAGACATTACGAACCAAGAGAAGAACGTAAAGACTCATCCGTACTCACGATCAAAAGAATCAACCATTGAAAAGCGTCGGTACTAACATGCCGCAACATGTTACGAAAACCAGAGGATATATATAAAGAACAGAGTAATGATCCGCACTAATATGTTAGGAACAATTAGTGCTTAAAAGAAAATTTTTGATACTAATACGAGTAATCGATGCAACGAAAGAACCAGTGAAACGCACCTATATCCAAAGAGTAATATACATCAAGACGCCGGATAGGAAAGATAGGACATCCGTATTAACATAGTGCGATGAAGGGATGCTAAACTTAAAGTTGGGATTCCTAACAAATAATCGATCAATCAAACAACTCAATAGTCATAATAGTAATAAAAGGTATCCAAGATATTCATAACCGTTAGGTAGAAAAGAAACTTGTTGACTACGTAACTAAGCCCAACAAAATCGCTCATTGGTTAAGAGAAGAATTCTCTAACTATATACCATGTTTATCATTAACACACATATAACAACATTTTACACTATCACATAACAAACAAACACCGATCAATGCCATCGTGGTCACAAGTCCACGTGTGTGATGCCTTTATAATTATGTTGGCCACCACAATTATAATTGCATCCTTTCAGACATACACTTACTTCCAAGACTACACCTCTCAATGATAACGCACATATAAGTACATATACTACATTGCACATCCTAAACCACTTCAATATAACACAGAAAGGATGCTCCATCAAAGAAATACTTACTTATATAAAGATAAAATCGAAACGACATAAAGGAATGAAAGTCTCGCAGCGCCTCTAAAATACAAAATATCCGAAAGAAATAATCAATAGCAACGTGACGAGGTAAAAGACAGAATAAACTTATGCTGGGCCTCGCTTGGGTTTGACTTTCCCTTCGCAAGAGTCACCCGACTTAGCGGGTCCAGGCCTACTATGAGCATTCGACAAGCGATCAACTACACTATCTCCTTTAGTTCCATAAGAGGCTCTTTCTTAACTGGCTCCTCTTTTAGATCTCTATAGCGCTTAAGTCTAATTGGGAAAATGGTTCCCCAACGAAACTTCTTACGGATAAGGGGAGACATAGCTATAAATAGTAAGGAAGTAATATATACCATATTAGATAATAGTAGACAAAATAGCTAAATAAAAGTTAGATAAAATAAGATTATAAAAGCTATTTAATTAGGGGAAAGTATAATTGTTATGATACTAAACACTTAGGCCCTAAAATGCATCTATATGAAGGACTCCTAGGTTATAGTCTAGGCTCGACCACCTACTTCTCTATAACCAAAGGCTCTAATACTAATCTGTCACACCCCGCCAAGGCGGAAACGCAAGGCGTAACGAGAATGGAAATCATCACGACACAATGGTGTCTATATAGAGAACTACAATGCCTAAAAGAAATCAAGGTATAGACACGAGGTGTCATGAAAATAACCAAACAAACATAAAAGATAACTGGCGTCTTGTATTGAAGCAAATGGGGTTTACGTCAATACCAAGACATGCAAAACATCCAAAATAAACCTAAGCAATTCAAATCAACAACATTCAATATTCATTCATGCAAGAAATAAACTAGAAGATTAAACTCGGCAAGCAACCTATGGTCTCTCTAGCCACTCCTCTTCTTCTTAAGATCCTCATGATGCTCACCTGAAAATGATGCTTAAAAACGTCAACACAAAGGTTGGTGAGAGTCATAGGTTTACGACACACAATTCAAACTTTCAATCAATTACTGTGATTATTAAAACCAAGGTAGGACAAATATGAACTATCATGAAGTTATGCTAACATGCAATCCAAATTAGCATATCAACAAACCAAATACTGGGTAGGCGTACTGATTCGCGAATTAGTATACACTTATATATATAACACAACTCAAATGCAAATCTCAACCAAATGCCCTTCACCAAGGCAAAAGGT
>BQNB010096530.1:2927-25602 GCA_026074375.1 Tanacetum coccineum
TTCATTTACTAACGATTCAAGTCTAGCATGTTTAAAGTCTATATGAGACTAGCACAAACTATCATCATTAATTGTTAAGGGAGAAAGCTAGAACTTAACACATTCAATCGGGTCAAAAATTACTTCTTATTCTTACCAGCGGAAAACCTACATTTTTGTCTTATTTTTTTTTTTTTTATTTTTTTTTTTTTGATTAAAAATTTAAAATTTTTTACTATTTTTGTGGGAGAACCGGGTACGTGAGAAACACAATAAGCAAGCAACATCAAATCGATAGATTCCCTCCCCAAACTAAAATGAAACATTGTCCTCAATGTTTAAGTCGGGATCCTACGAAAATCTAAGCCGTTTATTAAGTAGACAAAGATAATTCGTTAATCGATAATAATGAAAGGATATTGATCTCCCCAAACTAATTTCACACAAAGGATGAGAAACTCGAGTGCTTCGGAATTAGGCATCGAACACGAGAGGATTCTTTGAAATGTTGGGTTAATCCTGCCAAATCACAACACAGACAACAAACAACGAGAAACGAAGAGGATGGGCCCCTCAACATCACAACACATTAGAGGTTAGAAAATAAAATAGAAAGAAAAGGATAAGCATGGGGTGAACTCCCACGAAGCGGCTTTGTTTTTGATTACCGAGTCGCAAGCTCGACTCGATCCCTGAATTTAGTTGTCCTTAGGGAAAGTCTGGAGGTCCTGGATAACCAATGGTGGTGTATCCCCTCCATAGTAATGCTTGAGACGGTGGCAGTTGACTTTGAAATTAGATCCATCGGCATGAGTGAAAGGAAATTCCTTATTGTAAGTGAAGAATGGAAGAAAAGACCAAATGATAAATGCAAAGGAATTGACATCTTCAACATTTAAAGGAAACGTCTTCTTACTCTTAGGAAAATTAAGCACAGCATTCTTCAAAAATTCATTGGGTGGTTCTGCCGGAGGTAGAAGAATTGACGGTTCTCTGAAAACTAAAAGAGTCCCGGAGGAAATGTTCTCTTTTAAATTCTCCTCCAATATTACAAGATTTTTGAACATGAATGCAATGATAAACTAGTATAGCCTGGTTAGAATACATGTCCTCTGTTTCCGAAGAATTTCAAGATAACACAGCCGACAACTTAACTCCGCAGTGAAAGGGCGAGTCGGAATCTAAAGAAGAAGTGTAAAATACTTGTGGTGGTAGAGTCAAATGAAATGGGTAAGTCCTTTTTTCGAAGTCCTTTCGTTTGGAAAAAAATTGATCATAAAAATCATTGGATATCTAAGTTATTCTAAGATCGCAAACAATGGTATTGAATTTGAACATCACTATTGAAACTTCAATCTTCTTTTTCCTTGATTTCTTCAACTTCTTGAGAAAGAGGTTTTGGTTTCTTATTTAAGAACGTTGCCAAGAGGCAAATTATCTTTTTCCTAATCGCAATTCGATTCTCCATTCACACAAAATCGACTAAACGAGAAAAACATCGGTTTTTCCATAAACAAACCTTCTCTTTGGATGAGAGTAGGGAAAGTAGATTGCTCCTTAAAACTTCCAGTGGGTAGGAAAGGGTAAGAATTTCAATTCCCGGTGGAATCGAAACATTTTCTTCCGGTGAAGTAAGTGTGAGGAAGAAGAAGACTTAATCTCGACATCCTTATTATTTTTCTTTAAAGAGAGGAATTCACGTTGCTAGATCTGAAACATTCATCGAATTCCGAAAAGAGCGGATTTGAGTAAACTTGAAAATTTACTGTCATGAATTTCCGTTCTAAGAGTTAATGCATCATTACCCGATGGTAACGAATCCAAAGGACAATTCATCGGCGAACTTCTCAATATTATCACAAGTCCTACACCACCGAGAAGAACTAGGATTAAAAATTAGAGGTCATGCCACTAAACGAGATCTTCTATTCGAAAACTCGATAATAGAAATGGCGAGAACACAATTTTTATCTTGTTTTTCTCAGATTATATCGGATAACTAAACAAGATTCAACTTTTCTACTCTTAAAAGTCAATTATCCTCATACAAATCAAAGAGAGCTTTTTGCGGTTCGAAGGAAGGTCTGTTGAATTGACCTAAAAATATGAAAGGCAACTCTCGGTCGTTCACAAATTAACCACCCCACAAATCCGCAAGAAAAGTGAAACCCATCGACTCTTAATTAAACTAAACAACCTCACTATTCCCATCGGGTGCGAAATGGAAGGTGGCAATCTTAAGTGTCATACAGTAGGAGTCAATGCTTCAAGCCCAAGAATTTTTTTTAATTGATGAGGTAAAAGATTTAATGCTAGCTCCCTGAATCACTATAGGCACTAGTTCAATCGAGTTTCTTTAAAGCACATGTGAATGAAGAAATTTCCCAGATCTCGTAGGCTTTTCGGGAACTATTGTTCAGATGATACGAACATTCGGCATTCACAGGTTGTGAAGCATATCTACCTCAAGCTTCTCTTTGTTTTCTTAGCAACGAGCTTAACCATTTGTTAAACGTTGGCTATCGACAAGAGCACTTTCATCCATCTCTAAACGAGTTTGTTTGAACATCTTCAAGAACGCTGGCAATATTGAGCAAAGTCTTTCTCGTGTCCCTCTCAACTTTCATCCTCTCGGGTATGAAGGTCTAGATTGATTCAGAATTAGGATTAGGGATAATTAGATCTTGAATTTCCCCCCACGTTAAGTTTTCTTTCTTTTGGATTTGAATTTTCCTCCATGAAAATTAAATCCTCTTCCCCCGGAGATGGACATGTCGGTATTTGCCAAATTAGGATTTTGCACTTTGTTTTCCGTTGACGTGTCTCCGGTTTGTTCGGTTCTTTTTGAGTTTTGAAACAGCGGATGTAGAACAAGAGAATCGAAGGTTCTTATCCAAAGTCTTAACCGCCTCTGTGGTGAATAGCATTAATTTTTGCTGACGAGGTTTAGTTTTACGGATTGACTTGTAGAGTACCCCGAACTTGAAGTAGGGCTAATTATTGAAATTCTCACAAAGACTCGTCAACAAACTTGTAACATTAGCCATTTGATTCTGCATAATTTTGACCTTGGATTTTGAACAGTTTCAAACACCGCGATCGTTTGCCTTGGACGTAGTTTTCAAAATCTGTTTTCCAAAACAATATTGGTTGAGGTTGGTAAGAGGTTAAACTTGGAATTAGAAATTGGTGGGTTGGTTGGTTTATGTTTGGTATGGTGGAGCTTGACGTAGTTTTCAAAACTTTTTTCAAAACATTAATTGTTGGATGATGTAAAGTAAACCTGAATGATCTTGGTGGCTGGTTGGATTGATGTTTTGGTATGGTGGAGCTTGATAATCTTAGATTTTGAACGTTTTGCGTAAAGCGTTACCTCCACGTTTTTGTTTGAAATTAAATTGGTTCCATGATAAACGTTTTTGTTGGTTTGGACAATTGATTGTTGAAACCCGGTGGTCTATTTGACTTGCCAAATTTGAAGGTTGGTTTCTTTGAGAAAATTTTCCAACGCTGCGTTTGTTAAATGTTGGATGTTATTCTTGAAAAAAAACGGGAAATCGTTTTCCCCTCGATTAACGGGACAAAGGTTAAAAATTGTGATTTGATCCACAATAACACATATTTCATCAACTGCTTTTGACTGTGCAGGAGTAAACAACTAAAGCTTTATTTGACTCATTCATTTTGTTCATCTTGAAAGTCACTTATCCTCGAAGAATGCGCTAAGTTGTTGCATAATCGAAAGAATTATTGGAAGATGAATAATTAAAAGAGGAGCATCCTACTCCAACACCTTGAATCATTATTCACGACGTTCTGAGTAACGAACTTTTGACTTGCTTTCAAAATCGCTAAAACCTTCTTGAGGCATTTTGTTCCAAGAAATTACCCATCCTGCGCAGAATCTAAGGCATCCTGATCGATTGAATTCAAAGATTATAAGAAAGTATCGAGTTGGTGGAGTTCCGAAATGAAAAGGCCATGTGAGACATATGACGAAGGAGTCCTTTAAAACGATCCCATGCTTTCATTAAAAGGCTTTCGTTTGGTTTTTTGATAAAAAGTAATGATCCATTTTCGATAGAAGTGGGTTTTTGAATGGTTGGAAGTATTGGGATTATGAATTTTTGAAACAGGTCGTCCCAACGTGAGAATTATCTGGTGTTTTCTTTGTCTAACCAATCTCACGGGCATTCCTCCGTCTAGAAGAAAAAGGGAAAAGCAAAAGCTAACCGAAGTGTTCGGACTTCTGGATGTCTAAACAATGAAGTGACCTTATTAAAGAAATCGAAGGTGATTATAGGGATCATTGTCTACCCGTAAATATTGGTTGCTTTGCACAAGATGATTAACGGTTTCTAGCTCGAATTGGTTAGCATTGATTGGTGGAACAACTATAACGCATCTTCATACCCCTTCATGGGTGCTTGTAACATTTGAGCCATCGTTTTTCGATTAGTCCGGCCATTGGAACAACGATTTTGTTCAACAATTGGGATCTTACCGGAAAAGTTTTGTTTGTTGACGACGTCGTAACGAGATTGCGAAACGAGTGCCATAAAAAGAAAAACTAACAATTACAAAAGCAAAACTTTTACACTAAATATTATTATTTTTTTTTTTTATTTTTTTAGAATGAATTTTAAAACGGTTTCAACACGAAAGAGACTATACCAATATAATCAACCTACTCACGTAGCTCTTTGAAAATTTCTTTCAAGTGAGCCCTACGTCGTAGAGTACACAAAAGTGCAAGTGTTAAATCTTTGATTACAATTGGGAACAATTGCAATTCACCGAAATTGAAATATAATATCTCAATGGAAGATATTATTTGTTGGTGGTTCTTCGATAACCAACTTGGTGAATTTTATTTTAAATTAAAACAATTTTTTTATATTTTAGATTTATCTATTTTTATTTATCTTTTACTTATACCAAAAAAGAAGAAGAAAATATATTTTTTACTTTTTATATATTTTTTTTTTTTTTTTGGATTTTTGGATTTATGACAAAAATTTAACTTTCGAGGACGAAAGGATCTTCAAACCAAATCGACAAACACAAAACGAAGGAATCGCTTACACAAGTCCCCGGCAACGGCGCCAAAAACTGATTGTGCAGTTTACACACGTAAAATATAATATAAAATAATATAATCCCGAGAGTAATTAAGAAAGATACCAAGTTACCCTTGATAAAATTCACTCTCAAAAATATATATAATATAATATAAAATACGTATAATAAACCCTGGCTAGTATGATCACCCCGGTTCGTTTTCCCCAATGACTCCGTGCAATGAAACCTCGTTTAAGTTTGGATCCTGATTTGAATAAGAAAAGAGAATATTTTTTGAATTTAATTATACTACTAAATTTAAAAGGCACAATTAAACAACTAATTAACCAATTTAAACAATTACGAAAGTAAATAAAAGTCGAACATTTAAGAAATCAAATGCAATTTAAATCTAAAAAATGTAAACTAGAATCCAAAACCTAACTTAATGATAAAGAAAAATGTAATGAAAATTAAAAATAATTTATTAAAAGGCTTTTTGATTTTATATGAATCTGAAAACTATTTAATCTAATTTAAATTTCAAAAATAGAAATTAAATTGATAAAAATTAATAAAAAACTTTTTAAAAGCTAGTTTAAATCCCGTAAATTACTTAAAAAATATGAAGAAAAACATATTTTTTTTTTATTACTAATTTTCTATTTAAAAGTTAAATATAAAAAAAAACTAAAGGTTTGAAATTAAAATGTTTTAAATCTAAATTTTGAAAATTAATTAAAAATATAAAACTTAAACTAAAAATTCTAATAAAATACTTTTATAAAGAGAAAAATTGCAGAAAATTAATTTATAAAAAGCCTCTAATTATAACTATTTATTAAAAAACTAATTTAACTAATTAAACTAAAAACCTAATTTTATTATTTATAAAAAACTATTTTTATAAAACTTAAACTAAAACCACCCAAACACATGGGCCGAAAGTGCCATAACAGAAAGATAAGGGTAGGCGGGTGAACATTTAGAGTTTTATAAAAAACACAAAGTTTGGACTAATGGCAGAAACAGTCCCTTAACCTAAGGATTTAACTAGACTAACAATTAAACTAACAAAGGAAAAAACATCTATGTAATTAACTAAGACTAACAGATAACTCACAAGGAAAACTGTGTAAATTTAATACTAACAGAAACTATAAAAATGGACAAAACAGGCCCCTGAAGCACCTAACAACCAACAACCAGCATCCTTTTTTATAATAAACAGCTTATTAACTTTAACTCTAAGACAACTTATCTCAAAAACTTATTTTCTACTTATTCTCAATAAGCTAGTTAAGCTTAAAAGGGCTGAGAAGCTTTTTCCTAGCTTAATCAGCTTATAACTTTTATTTTAAACAAACTAAGCAAACACTTTCACTCCTCTTAACAGATTCAAACTAAATGACACAAGCTTATTTCATAAAAAAATAAGCAAATCCAAACAGCTTTATTTAATTCTAATGAAATTAACAGCTTATTACTTAAGAAGAAAAAGAACAAATGTAAAACAAAGTAGGTGTACCTTAGCTTTCCAGCTAGAACAGGAAAGTAACAATAAGCTGTGTGGGCTTATGGCTTAATCCACATAAGCCCTAAATCAATAACAATCCTAACTAACCTATGTGCTATCCAATAGCTCTAAAAACCCCATTGAACACTCAACCATCCAGTTCCAATAAGTATCAATGTCTTGATCAAATACCAGCAATGACAAATCACAAACACCAATTTTTTAACAGAATTTAAATGAAGACTCAAATTAATATAAAATAATTCTTTTATTAAAAACTGAAATAAAGGTTCATTACAATACGAAATGAAATAACATAAATTTGAAATTACATAAAAGAGAGCTACTAACAACTGAATTAACAAAATTAAACTTATTACAAAATTAGACTGAAAAATTAACACTAAAAAATTACTCTCTCGTGTGCTGGAATGATAGGGTATTTATACCCGAAGCTTTAGCTCCCATCCTTCTTCTCGATCCTTCTATTCATCTTCATATCTTGGCCCTTGGTTCTTTCTCTTTCCTTGATCTATCACATCAACCGTTGGATTTAAATGTGTATACACCCGGATCATTGACGTGGCAAGTGTGTGTTAGTTTTATGAGTGTATACTCACTCCCACGTTATATCCACCAATCACAATCACTCAAAAGGTTTACTAGGGTTGGGTTAGGGTTTGATTGATAGTGATGGATGGGTTAAGGGATGTGAGGGGATAATTAACCCCATGGTTAATTGGTATAGGGTGAAGATTGGTTGAGTTAGGGTTCGGGTAGGTGTGAGTGTGTTCTTGAGTGTGTGTGTGAGTTAAATCCGAATTGGGGTAAAATGGTGAACAGTAATTGATAATGAGTTATAACTTTGACCGGGTAAGTCGGGTTAAGGGTCGGGTAATTGGGTTGGGGGTTTGGCTGTGATTGGACGAGAGATGGATCACGGATTTATTTGACCCGGGTATAGACCCGCGACTTTTGTAATCTTTGGGGCAATTACATCTTTGGCCCTTGTGTTTGGGCAAGCACTATTTCAGTTGTAAACAACTTTGAGGAAATTGCATATTCAGCCCTTGTTTTTGGCAAGACCATATTTTCTTAGGAAAAAATAACTTTCATAAATTGCAAAGTTAACCCTTGAATTTATAAAACAAATGGAATTGGGTTTTGGTTGACTGTGGGCTAGCTGCAGTTGACTGTAGAAGGCTGAGGCATGATTTCTCTGGCTTCGGCTTTGATTTCTTTAGCTTCTTGATCACTCATCCGTTCTCGTGTTCGTTTTTGACTGATTTCTTGCAATATTTGACATATCCATACCTGCACACATAAAACTCAGAAGCAAGCACATTTTTGCTATTTTTGATCCGTTTTGGGTTGAATTGGGCCTTTTTAAGCATAAATAGATATGTGTATTCTACACTTATCAATAGGCTAGTCGGGTTCAACGAGCTTGGTTTGTAATCTAATATTGTCCGTGTTTCGGGCTCAAAGCCCAAGTTATGCCAAGCCCGGCCTAAGTTACAAGCCCATAAGCCTCCTAGCATGGCATGGGTATAAATACCCCTTCACCACACTTGGTGAAGGGTGTTGGTTGCATTTTCCCATAACTTGTAACTTCCCATCTTTCTCTAATCTAACTTTCTTTCTTGTTTCTCTCTCTACTTTCTCTCTCTAAGATTCCATCTTATTTCTAACATATTGGTAAAGATTATAGTTGTGTAATGGATTAAACTAGTGGGATAACAGTACGTACAAGGATTTTCTGAATTGCAAGCCCCTTACTTTTAAGGATACCGAAGGAGTGGTTGTGCTGTCACAATGGTTCGAGAAGATGGAATCAGTTTTCCATATCAGCAACTATGCTGTGGAGAACCAAGTTAAGTTTGCTACATGCACTTTCCTTGGAAATGCTCTAACATGGTAGAACTCCCACATGAAGATTGTTACTTAAGATGTTGCTTATGCTATGGACTGGAAGGCACTAAAGAAGATGATGACAGTCAAATACTGCCCAAGGGGTAAAATCAAGAAGTTAGAAATTGAGCTCTGGAACCCCTAAAAGTAAAAGGTACTGAGTCGAAGTTAGCAGTCTGCGTTTTCAAAGCTGCACTGATGCTGAAAGGATGTTCCACGAGGGAATACGGAGGAGGTTGAGAAATACGTTTTGTGACCTTTCTAGATATGATTCGGGGAACTGTATTGCAATATCCAACTCAAACGATGAAGAAAAAGCCAATTGAATTTGCCATTGATCAAATGATCAAAAAGTCCCTCACTATTACTAAAGGTAAGGCTGAGTAGAAGAGTAAGTTGGAGTTTAATAATGCTGGAAACAATCAGGGGCACCAACGAACAACACAAGAGACAAAAAAACAAAGTAGGGCTTAACATCTGCGTGGGCCCTGGTAAAAAAGGGAGTACACGGGATCATTAACTATCACCACAAAGGTCCATGTGCTCCCAGGTGTAATAAGTGCAAGAAGATCGGTCATCTGGCTCGTGACTGTAGGAGTTCTGGTCCCAATGGTAATAATAACAATCGTGGGAACTTCGGGACAACTCAGAATGCTGTCCTTTTATTAGTGTGTTTTCATGGGCCACTTCAAGAAAAGACTGCCCAAAGCTGAAGAATGGAACCATGGAAATCAACAACTTGGAATGGCAATGCAAACCATCCGAAGGTTTATGATGCGGTCAATAGACACGAACAAACCCGAACTCCAACGTTGTACGGTTACGTTTCTTAAAATGCCGATATGCTTCGTTATCTTATTTGATACTGGTTGCCGATAGAAGTTTTGTATCTACTACATTTATTTCCCTAAATGATATCAGCCAACAACTACATTAGACATTGATTACATGTTGAATAGCTGACGAGGAAAATAATTGGATAAATACTATCAATCCAGGGTTGTATATTAAATTTCTTAAATTATCCATTCAATATCAACTTAATGCCCATAGAACTTAGTAGTTTCGACATCATAATTGGTATGGATTGGTTGACAAAGAACCAAGTTGTCATTGTTTGTGCCGAGAAGACTGTTCATATTCCCTCGGGAAATGAAACCTTAATTGTTCATGTTGATGGAAGTAATCAGGGAAACGGACTACGTTTTATGAACATCATTTCGTGCAGCCAAAACTCATAAAATATATGTTGAAAAGGACATATGTCTTTTTTTTTTTTGGCACATTAACACACGAAGGAAACTGATGAAAAGTCGGGGGAGAAGCGACTTGAGGAACTACTAATCTTTGAGATTTTCCATAAAGTATTTCCCGAAGAACTTCCAGGTCTTCCACCGACTCGACAATGGACATCTAAATCGATTCGATGCCGGAGCTGCACGTAGCACACCCCCCCCCCCCCCCCCACCCCCCAAAAAAAAAAAAAAAAACCCTATCGATTAGCTCCTTCGAAGAATGAAAGAGTTGTCGGAACAACTGCAAGAACTATCCAACAAGGGCTTTATAAGACCCAGTTCCTCACCTTGGGGAGCTCCGATCTTGTTTGTCAAAAAGAAGGACGGATCATTCGGATGTGCATTGACTACCAGGAATTGAATAAGCTGACGGTGAAGAATCGTTATCTGTCCCAAGGAATTGATTGATTTTTTTGATCAAATACAAGGATCCAGTGTATATCAAATATAAACTTGTGAATCGGGTTATCATCACTTATGTACGAGAAGAGGATAATTCTTCCGAAGATGGCATTCAGAACCTCGGTATGGTTATTACGAGTTCCAAAGAGATGCCAATTGGTTTGACAAAACGCACTCTCAGTATTCATGGACCTCATAAACCGAGTTTGCAAACCATACTTGGATAAGTTTGTAATTGTATTTAATGACGATATACTAATTTATTCAAGGAACAAGAAGGAGCATGAAGAGCATCTTAAGGCAATTTTAGAATTGCTCAAGTAGGAGGAGTTGTACGCTAAATTCTCTAAATGTGAATTTTAGATTCCTAAGGTATAATTTCTCGGTCCCCCCACCCCCCTCCCCCACGTGAATTGATAGCCAAGGCATTCACGTGGATCCCGCCAAGATTGAATCCATCAAAAATTGGGCATCTCCTAAGACTCCAACGGAGATTCATCAATTTTTAGGTCTTGCCCGGTTTTTATTTGTTTTTTTTTAAAACGTTTTAAAATAACTACCGAAGATTCATTGAAGGATTTCAAAAATCCTAAAAAAGCCATGACCAAACGCACTCCAGAAGAAAGTCGCCTTTAAATGGTGACAAGCCAGAGCAGCTTTTCAGACCATTGACAGAATATTGTGTAAAGCGCACCTAATCTTAGCTCTCCCTTAAGGAGCTGAGAACTTTATTGTTTATTGCGATGCGTCACATAAAGGATTGGGTGCGGTATTGATGCAAAACGAGAAGGTGATTGCTTATGCATCACGACAGCTGAAGATTCATGAGAAAAATTATACTACCCATGATTTGGAACTTGGTGCAGTGGTGTTTGCTCTAAAGATTTGGAGGCACTACTTGTATGGAACCAAGTGTACGGTGTTCACAGATCATAAGAGTCTACAACACATACTTGACCAAAAGGAGTTGAATATGAGGCAACGTCGTTGGTTAGAGTTGCTCAGTGATTACGATTGTGAGATTCGTTATCACCCGGGGAAAGCAAATGTTGTTGCTGATGCTTTGAGCAGGAAAGAGCGAATTAAACCATTAAGAGTCCGAGCCTTAGTGATGACTATTGGTTTGGATCTTCCCAAACAAATCTTGAATGCTCAGACCGAAGCACAGAAACCAGAGAATCTCAAGAACGAAGATGTAGGTGGTATGATCAGGAAGGATATACCGAAGGAAAAGTTGGAACCCCGCGCTGACGGAACCTTATGCTTAAACGGCAGGAGTTGGTTGCCATGTTATGGTGACTTGAGGACTGTGATCATGCACGAGTCCCACAAATCAAAATACTCCATCCATCCGGGTTCTGACAAGATGTACCAGGACATGAAAAAGCTATATTGGTGGCCCAATATGAAGGCCGACATCGCCACCTATGTTAGCAAATGTTTGACGTTTGCTAAAGTCAAAGCTGAACACCAAAGGCCATCGGGTTTGTTAGTACAACCCGAGATACCCCAATGGAAGCGGGATAATATCACTATGGATTTTGTCACAAAGCTTCCTAAGTCGTCGCAAGGTTATGACACAATTTGGGTGATTATTGACCGACTTACTAAGTCTGTAATCTTTACACCAATGAGAGAAACTGATTCCATGGAGAAATTAGCGAGAATGTACCTGAAGGAGGTAGTCACGAGGCATGGAATACCTGTCTCAATCATTTGTGATCATGACCCTAGGTTCGCATCAAATTTCTGGAGATCACTTAAGAAGGCTTTGGGTACTAACTTGGATATGAGTACTACGTACCATCCGCAGACTGATGGACAAAGCGAGAGAACTATCCAAACTGTCGAGGATATGCTACGTGCTTGTGTGATCAACTTTGGAAATGGTTGGGTTAGACATTTTCCACTAGTTGAGTTTTCTTACAGCAACATTTATCACGCTAGCATCAAGGCTGCACCTTTCGAGGCACTTTACGGTCGAAAGTGTCGTTCACCTGTTTGTTGGGCCGAGGTCGGACAAGTTCAACTCACCGGTCCAGAAATGGTCCAAGAGACAACTGAGAAGGTCATCCAGATCAAACAAAGAATGCAAGCCGCTCGTGACCGACAAAAGAGTTACGCCGACTTAAAGCGTAAGCCGGTGGAGTTCCAAGTTGGGGATATAGTGATGCTCAAAGTTTCACCTTGGAAAGGGGTCGTACGTTTTGGCAAAAGGGGAAGTTAAACCCTAGATATGTTGGACCTTTCAAGGTGCTGGAAAAGGTTGGATCCGTTGCTTACAAGCTTGAGCTTCCTCAAGAGTTGAGCAGAGTTCACAATACATTTCATGTATCCAACCTGAAGAAATGTTATTCTGACGAACCATTAGCCGTTCCGTTGGAAGGACTCCATGTGGATGACAAGCTCCGTTTTGTGGAAGAACCTGTAGAGATCATGGATCGAGAAGTCAAACGGTTGAAGCAAAGCCGTATCCTAATTGTCAAGGTTTGATGGAACTCAAGGAGAGGTCCTGAGTTCACATGGGAACGCGAAGACCAATTTCAAAAGAAGTATCTGCATCTCTTCACTAAACCCGTACCTTCATCAAGTGTTGCAACTTGAGCCTTGAGGACAAGGCTCTTCTAACGGGTGGAGACTGTAACATTTCTCATTTTCAGGTCATTTACGACTTCATTTATTCCATTATTTATTTTTAGGCTTTTGCGCGTTTACTTTTAATTATTATCGTATAGTTAAATCGCGTAAACTAAAAATCATCATTCAACGTAAACGGACACCAAACAAATAAAAGTTTACATCAAGCAAGTGTTATATGATTATTAAGAGTATAATTTATAACTTTTCATAATTTATTTTTATTGGTTACGTAAAACGCTTACGTTTCGCAATAAATTACATTTAGGCATACCCGGAAGTACCTATACCCATCCATACTCAAACAAATACCCACTTTTATACCCAATACCCAAAATTTAATCAACTCTTCACACTTATTCATCACACAACCGGATATACAAGTAAACATAACAAATTAAACCCTTTAAACCTTAAATAAATCACTTCACCTTTGTACTAAACCTTACACATAAGTACCTTCATCCCATATACCAAGTAATTGGCACATCACTCTTACAAATGGTACCTTAAACCACTCTTGGACCATAGTATTAGTTAGTTGTTTTCATAATACATCTTGTTATATAAGGAAGTCCTAAGCATTTTAACACACACTCTTTCATAATTCACAAGTAAAACTCAACTCTCTCTAAAAGCCTCCATAACCCACGGCTCAATATTTAGAATTTGGGTTTCATATAATTTTTATTCTACAAATATTCCAAGCATACAAGGGTTCATTCTAAGCATATCTAAGGTTACTCAAGGGTATTTCAAGCTTGGATTTGGGTTTAACAAGGATTAATCAAGAAAACATATTTAGGGTTTTCTTGATTAGGGTTTTGAATTTGGAAGCCTTGCTAGTAGTTTTATCTTGTGTTCATCATCCTACATCTCTTCTATAAGGTTCATTTAAACCCTAAGCATTTCATTATTCATTTACATATGTTTTTCATGCTTGTTATATATGTTAAACACCACCTAGGTTCATTTTTATGATTTATGGAATAGTACAAAGATATATATAATTCGAACTTTGTATTATTGTTGGTGAAATGATACTTAAAATGGAAGTAAACATTCTATATAAGTGTAAATTAATTTATAAGTTTAGTTTGTAAATTAATTTGTATTGAAAGTTTTATCTACAAAAGTTATGTACAAAGATCATAAGGACTTGCCATACTTGGACATATTCATAGACATATTATAGAGGACTTAAAATATATCAAGTTATGCTATTTAATAAGTTAGAGGACTTGTAATGGTTTAGCAAAGTGAAAAGTATATAAAACAAGTGTATAAAATAAATCATGTACAAACATAAGAACCTACTGTTTGAATTCGTGTATAAGGGTATACATTTTATATTTTATTCAATTAGTACTTATCACAAGGATCGTAAGCATATAAGAAACTTAAAAAACCGAGCAATAACGAAGGAGATATGACTTTTTTAAGTTTACAATAATTGAATGTATAAAAGTATTTTTATAAAAGTTATTTTATAAAAATATTCACTGTTTCATATCTGATATATTAAGGGAGATATTTTATAAAAGAAATGCTAGAACCACAAAGAGTTTACAAAAAGAAATCCACAAAATGATGCGGCATGCAATAATTGGATTCAAGTTTTTTATCTCTCATCTTTTAATTGGTCAATGATGTACAAATCATCATGCCACATCATTTTGTGGAAATCTTTTTGTAAACTCTTTGTGGTCCTAGCATTCCTCATTTTATAAAGATAGTACTTTTCATGACGAATCCAAACATGTAAGAAACTCGAAAAACGGATTTAAAATGAAGGTAATACGTTATTTACAAATTTAAATTAAAAAGTATTTTTATAAAAGTAAATTTATAAAAATGGGTTACTGTTCACGACAGTATACTGTTGGGAAATAATTTTAATAAATAGAGCTTTTAATTACGAAGACGTGGACATAGGAATCACTAAAAACCGAATTAAAACGAACGTGATACAATTAAAATACGATTTCAATAATTAAAGTTATAAAAAGTATTTTTATAAACTTTCACTTACTGTTACTGTTCATAACAGTACCAAACCATATTATAAATATAAAATTTGATTAGACTTTTCAAATACGAATCCATACATATAAAGAACAAGCGAAACGGATTAAATATGAGTAAGTTATGACTTTTGGAAGGTTACGACGATTAATTATATAAAAGTAGTTTTATATAATTTTATAAAAACAATTAAAACTACTGTTCATCAGGGGCATAAATATTATAAATATAATATTTTGATATATTTTCTTAATACGGAGCCATGGATATAAATAACGTGAAAAACGGAGTTTAAACGATAAAGATATAAGGTTTATAAAACCGTATGCACTATTTTTACTTTTGTGCACTATTTTATAAAAACAATCAAACCGATTATATAATATCATTATATAATCAATAATAATATTAAAACAAGTATTATTAACAAACAATCAATTGTGGGACAAAAACAACACTTTACTTTACGGGTACAAATACATATGCAGTTATTTGATAAAGTACGATTTGATTATTATTTCAACATTTTAAACTAAACAAAAACTATTAGGTGGTGGTGTAACTATATAACATGTGATGCAGTATTATTAAGTACAATGTACTCATACGACCTATATTTAATTAGGTTGCATTCGGTCTTATCCGTGACGTTTCCATTCCCTTAATTCATATACATTAGTTTATTCACTAAGGTGAGTTCATAGCCTCATGTTCTACTATATCAATGATTTACAACTTTTGGGGTGAGAAACATGCATCGTTTTACAAATTAGACGCAAGTGTACATTTTATCATGATTATACTGTGCCCATTATCTTGAACTGTCAATTACTTTGTGTGAGCGTAAATGTTATAAATAGATCTATTTGGGATTGACATCCCCATCCGGGTGAGTAGCTCTCACTGGTGTCACGGAGTGAACCAACGGATGTATACCATGTCGGATTTTGGATGTTTAGGGTTGAACATCATCACGGGCAGTGTGGCAATATTTATATTGCATTCATACATGTCGAGCTTTAGTGTCATGAGCTTGAGGAAATGTAATTCCATTTTATGATGGGTGCACAGGTTGCATAATCATGGGGAAATCTTGCGGTCCTACATTATATTTACATAAACTTATGAATTCACAAACTTTATGTTGACGTTTTAAAGCATGTTTTCTCAGGTCAATGAGGCACGAGGTGTTATGGATCATTGGATAGCTCTTTTGGGAGTCATGCATAAAAGATTTGGAGTCATTACATCTAGGGATATTTGTTAAGGATCTAAAATATTTGTTATCAAATGTTGAACAATTTAAGCCGTATTGTTCTAAGTGACTGATATGTTTTAGCTTGTTTTCTTTTCCTTTCAACGTTTGGAGCCATGTTAGGAATGTTATTTTCAACTCTTGGATTTTGAGTATTTTAATATGATAAAAGTGATTATTAGGGTTATTCCCTTGTATGAATTGTTGTTTTCATTTTTGAAATTAGGTGCTATGTGGTGTGTTTATGAAGTGTCGTCATAGGAGGGAGTACAAATGTGAAAGGAGGCATCTATAATTATGGTGGCCAACAGAATTATACATGCACCACAACACAGGTGGACTTGCAAGTATGATTACATGGATTATTGTTGATGTGTTGTATGCATGTATATGGTTATCAAAGAATATGATAAGATCGTGATTCTTATTATATCGTCTAATGTATATAAATTTTATCTCATATAAAAAATGACTCCATCACGTCGAAGCGGTCCTAACAACAACAACAACGAGGAGAACCCTAACATTGTTGCTATCATCGCGCATCAATTGCAAACCATTCTTCCTTAGATTGTCACCCAAGTGACTAACAACGTGAATAATGCTAATGGTGGGAATGGTGGAAATGGTAGGAACAATGGCTGTACCTATAAAGGGTTCATGGCATGCAACCCTAAAGAGTATGATGGAAAGGGAGGTGCGATAGCACTTACCCGATGGATTGAGAAGACGGAGAATGTAATTGACAATAGTGGGTGTGCTGAGAATCAAAAGGTGAAGTATGCTGCTAGCTATTTTGTGAACAAGGCTTTGACTTGGTGGAATACTCAAGTTCAAGCAAGAGGTGTAACACCCCCAAAATTCAGGACAACGCAGCGGAATGGTAACATTGGGGTGCTACTTCAGGGCACAAAACACAAGTCACGGAAAACGACCTTAAAATGGACGTTTTAAATAAAGTCATATTCTATTTAATAAAAGATCAGAGTTGCAACAGGTTTCATTTATAATGTATTAGCAAACATTGTCAAGACGTTTGTCGAATGGTATACAAGTTATTAAGCCTTCAAAAATATATATCCGCGCGACTCGAATGCTCCCAATGCTCCACTAGCAAAATAGTAACCTGAAAATACATGCTAAAACGTCAACAATAATGTTGGTGAATTCATAGGTTTAAGTAAAAAGCAGTATTGAAATAATTTAAGAAATATTTCAGAAGAAAAGTAGCGTTACAACATTTAAAAGTGTTATTTCCGAAATCCAAGTAGTGATTCAGTAAATCAAGAAGTATTTAAAAGTGGACCACAAGATCGAAGTAATGGTGGACTAAGTACATATTCCGAAGTCCAAAACAAGTAATGTAGACAAGAGAAACACATTCATCAAGTCTAAGTATATATTTTGAACTAAGCATCATGAAAACGAAACCTTTACGTACTTCATCAAGAGATTGGATGCCCCATAAAAGTTAAGGATGTTCCAATGCAAACTCCCAGAAAGTAATATCTTAAATGTTCAATGCACCATAAGTCAGCTTGTGACCCCAAAGAAAGGTGGGGATTGTCAATCCCGATAGATCTATCCACAACACTCGCGCTCACGACACTAGCAACTGACGGTTCATGATAATAGGGGACTTAAGTGGCAGAGAAGGTACTTAGGCAATAATATCAGGCATTAATCTGGATAGCATACACTTTGAAAAACACTTGTGTCCAATAGTAAAACAAGCAATGTAATTCACCCCGTAGATTTTGTAAAACAATTGTAGAAAAAAAAGGGCTATGAACTCACAAAGTATTGAAAGGAAACTGTATTGTAGTTAAATATACAAGTTTGTAAACGAACATGTATTCCCCTCGCGGGTTTATAAAACATTGAAAAGATTAAAATGCGAGACTATGAACTCACCTTGAGTGAATGGAAATCAACAAGTATTCAAAATAGAAATTGCGTCACGAAGGAATCCGAGGCACCCTATTCAATATGGGTAGTATAAGTACTAAACACTTTGATTAATTATAGGTCGTTGCCTATACATCTATCGTTCGGGCTATCATAATTAAGAGGTCGTGTATGAACGTATGGGAGCTAGGACACTTTAAATCGTAATCAACATCGTCGATAGCCACCCGAAGAGGCAAATTATGAAAATCCCTAGTAATTTTAGTTACTTGATAACTAATACACGTATCGATTCTATATAGCTACATCACCGTCTACTCGTGGTTTTTGGCGGGAAAAAAATAAAAAATTTTAAATTTAAATTGCATATGCTAAATATGATTCGTGTATTTGAACTCGTATAATCGAATATATAATTCATTGTCTTTGTAAATATATTTAAAAGTTTAGACATGTTATAAATATTATATAAATGATTCTAATGTTTTCGCAAAAAGTTATTTAAAAACGATCCAACACTATTCTCCTCAGGAAAATAGTGCACAAGTTAGGAAAATATGCGAAAACTTTCTCGTTTTAAGCCCGTTTCCTTACGTATCTTATGTCCACATTTTGTATTAAGTCGAGTTATCAAATATAACATTTTTAAAATTTTAGTTTTTTGATGAATAGTGATTTTTACTGTTCATAACAGATATAAACTTATTTTTATAGTTTTTGTTATCGTAAACTTGTAAACGTCGTATTTTATTCGTTATAGCTCGTTTTGAACGATTCTTCGAGTACGATCTGTAATTAAGGTTATATCATTTTTTAATGTTTTAAAAATATCACTTTCTGTAATGAATAGTAAATTTTATAAAAATAGTTTTATAAAAGTATTTCTCGTCGTAAACTGTTTTTTTTTTTTTTTTGAACGGCAACTTTATTAAAAAAAACTAGCAAGGAGCTAGAAAGACATTACAAAGAAATAAGATAGGGGTTTTTTAACCAATACTCCCAAGAAAAAACCCTATTACATCTACTAGAACACCATAAAAAGGACCAAGAAACAATGTCATCAAAAATCGTCGAACGATTAGGAGGCGAAGCGTCAAAGACCAACTGATTTCGAAGCCTCCAAATCCGCCACCAAGCAACATAAAAAACACCTTCTAAAATAGACTTGAGACGGGAAGAAAGTCGAAAGGATAAGAACCAAGCATCCCAATCCGAGAAAGAACAAATCTCCTGCCAATCCAAATCCCACCAACGACAAATTTTACGAAGAACAACCCGAGCCACGTCACATCGAAAGAAAACATGCTGAACATCCTCCATAGCAGCATTACAAAGAGGACACAGATGGGAATCCAACAAAACACCTCTACGGCTAAGATTGACTCTAGTAGGTAACCTATCACGACGAGCACGCCAAGAAAAAACATTAACTTTAATGGGAATGAATTTTACCCATCTCGTTGCAACATCCGACGAAGGGAGAAACAAGTCATCAATAAAGTTTCTGATGACTTTAACCTTGAACTCTCCATCTCCCGACAAATCACAAGTCCACCTATCTTTGGAAGACGAGAGGACAACCGAGTTCATAATTGAAGAAAGGTCATCCCACTGCTGCCGCTCAGCTCCATCACGCACGTCCCGGCGAAAAGAAGCTGAGACCGAAGAAGCTCCCATTTTATTAGCCACCACAATCTCCTTATCCAATTCGAGAGCAAACAAACGGGGAAACTGAACACAAAGAGGGGCATCAGCTAACCATATATCATACCAAAAACTAGTACAAGACCCGTCCCCAATCCGCTTCTTACAATGCGAAGAAAAATCAAAACCAGAATCTTTCAAAGATTTTACTTCACGTAAAATAGAGCACCAAATCGAGGGTTGATCGGTCACATGAAGATCAAACTTTGAGCCATAAATCGCTTGAATAACTTTACACCATAAAGAGCCATCGCCAGAAATGAAGCGCCACACCCACTTCAACAAAAGAGCACGATTCAACGCGAAGAAACTTGAGACACCAAGACCACCGTTCAGTTTGGACGCTAAGACATTGTCCCAAGCTACCCACGAAATCTTTCTATCCGAAGAATCAACACCGTTGAAGAACTTACTACGGATAGATTCCATAGTCTTCAACACGCCTTTTGGAACCTTAAAGATTGACATATAATAAATTGGAGAGGCCCCAAGAACGGATTTAAGAAGGGTCAATCTGCCGCCTATGGAAAGGGTTTTAACCTTCCATTTAGATAACCGGGCTTGGAGTTTGTTCACCAAGCCAACCCAAGCCGACTTCCGAGACATACACTCCCCAACCGTCACACCAAGATAACGAAAAGGAGTGTTCAAAACAGCACACCCGATCCTATTCGCCGCCTGCACAACAACATTCTGAGAAACCCCGACACCCAAGACTTGGCTCTTAGCAATGTTGATCTTAAGACCCGACGCAAGATGGAAGCAATTAAGAACTTTAACAATATTATGTAAGTTCTGTTCGGACCACTCTCCAATGAACATGGCATCGTCAGCATAAAAAAGATGAGAAATATTAACCGAGCCATGCAATTGAAAACCTTTAAACAGCCCATCATCAACAACACGGGAGAAAGAGATATGTAACGACTCCATAATAAGAATGAAAAGATAAGGGGCCAACGGATCACCTTGTTTCAACCCACAACAAAAAGGGAACTCGGACGTTGGGCTACCATTAACCAATATGGAAGCCATGGAGGAAGTAAAAGTACCACGGATCCACCTACACCAATTCGGCCCAAACCCAAACGCATGAAGAATATCCAAGAGATAATCCCACCGAACCGAATCATACGCCTTAGCAAAATCAACCTTAAAAAACATAGCTTGCTTCTTTTTTCTCTTACACCAGTTTAACATCTCATTTAAGATAAAAGGACCGTCCAATATTTGTCTATTAGCAACAAAGGCCGATTGAGTCTCGGAAACTAAATCGGATATAACAGTAGCCAAACGATTAGCTAAGACTTTCGTGATCACCTTATAAACGCATCCAATCAAACTGATAGGCCGAAAATCATTAACGAACTTAGCATCATTAACTTTAGGAATTAAGGCGATGAAAGACGAGTTACACCCCTTTGGAAACATACCAGACTTAAAAAAATGGTCGACCGCATCGCAAAAATCCGCCCCGACAAGACTCCAATACTTTCTAAAAAATTCAAACGTATAATTATTTGACCTATGTGGGATTAAAAGACATCGATGAATTCTGCTTACTAACATAAAAATTGAATGGCAATCTCGTATAGTTTTTCAACTTAAAAGTTTGTGTCGCTCATTGGAAAATCATTACAAAAATCGAATGTCACTTTCAAGTTGAGCGAATTATGAATTTAAGCCAAAATAGGTGCAAAAATTTGGTCACAAAAACCATCATTCTACTCCCTCCGTCCCATTTTTATTGTCCACGTTTCCTTTTTGGTATGTCCCAATTTAATTGTCCACTACTAAAAATAGATAGGGAAATTTGATCAAATTTACGATATTACCCTTGTTTGAAATTATTATTACAAACTTTAGAAAAGAATTTAATTAATTAGCTAAGGGTAAAACTGTCAAGAGAAAGCAGTAATAAATGCATTTTTTTTAATCTGTGTTTTTTTGTCGGGAGACAATAATTTTGAGACGGATGGAGTAGTTATTTGTCTATAAAAATACCTTTAAATCGGATTAAAGCGAACAAAATAATTGAAAACCGAACCCCATAATCAAAAACAGGACCGAATAACCCGAATTCCTTAATTTTAATTATTTATTCATATAAAATGTTATCACCAAAAAAAATTTCAAGCTTAAAAAATATTATATTATACATATATACTATATTTGGTTTGAAACGCTGCCGTTTTGGCAGTGTTGCTACAGTGCCCGGCCCAATGGGCTCCCATTTTGGGCCGGCCCATTTAGGTTTTTTTTTTTTTTTTTTTTAAGGTAATGTAAAAAAAACCGCTCGGCATAAAATAGAAAAAAAAAACTACAAAAATATTGACTTATTCAGATAAAAAAATACTCGCGACGTGAGACCCAACACATAAGCCCATATAAAAAAAATATTAAACATGAGACCGAAAAAATAAACCAGCACAAGTAAAAAATAGAAAAGAATAAAAATAAAATTTTAACGCAAAAATTAACCCGCACTATTAAATATGAGACCGAAAAAATAAACCCACACAGAATACAATAAAAAAACGCCATGTTCCCATAAAATTATATTAAAAAAAACCCCGTATAGCCAAAAAAAAAACCTTTAAACATGAGCCCCACACATAAGCCCATATAAGACGCTGCCGTTTTTGGCAGCGTGCTACAGTGCCCGGCCCAATGGGCTCCCATTTTGGGCCGGCCCATTTGGTTTTTTTTTTTTAGGCAATGTAAAAAAAACCGCTCGGCATAAAATAGAAAAAAAAAACTACAAAAATATTGACTTATTCAGATAAAAAAATACTCGCGACATGAGGCCCAACACATAAGTCCATATAAAAAAACAAACTATTAAACATGGGAACGAAAAAATAAACTCGCACAAATAAAAAATAGAAAAGAATAAAAATAAAATTTTAACGCAAAAATTAACCCGCACCCGCACTATTAAACATGAGACCGAATAAATAAACCCGCACAAAATTAAATAAA
>BQNB010096531.1:0-22930 GCA_026074375.1 Tanacetum coccineum
GTTAGTCCATGGCTTCTCATCGACCCATGGTACGTCCTTGTTCCATTCATAGATCTAATCATCCTTGTAATCTTTATAGGTTTTGAATCCCTCAATGTCCTTAGTAAGTAAGTCTGGATCGATTTGTAAAAGATAGTTAAATTCTCTAAATGCCTTGCACATAGGTGTTTCAAAATTAAATAAATTAGTGTCGATCCTAAAGACTTCAACAACTTCATTCTTTTCATCAGAATATTCTTCATCTGTGAGCTCAACTTCATCATCTCCTCTGATCCAGTAAATTCATAATGCTTTCATAGTATAATGATCCTTTGTCTTGTAGTTGAAAATTTTTGATCCCAACCATTCATTAAATGCAACATCAGACAGATCATATCCCATGTCATCATCAGCTTCATTCTCTGAATCATCATCCATTTTCGAGTCACACGGGATATTAGCAACTTCAACTTCATATGTGAATAAATCATCATCCATTCTGCTTAATCGATTGACTTCATTGTTGAAAACTTCAAGTGGTGTATCACAAGTGAGCGAAATATATTTAACCTTAACATCCTTAATTTTCTCGAACTCTACTTTGATAACCTTTGTCATTCTTACTGAAAAATACCCAAAAATTATCAGTAGAACCAGCGGGAGAAAGGTATTAAAAAAATTTGGGCGTTAAGTTTGAGAATGGAAAAGAACTTTATTAGATGATCGATACGCCGTATTCAATGGAAGTGGATACGCCGTATTAATCAGTTGAATGAATACGATGTATTGGACAGAAAGTTGGATACGCCGTATCCGATGGAAGTGGATACGCCGTATTCAACTATCGACCAGAACAGTGTTTTGAGAAAAACAATTAAATACGCAAACAATAAATATATACAAGCAAACAATTAAAGACAAATATACAAAATATACAGAATATACAAGAATATACACTAATCCTAAGGGTTAGATCTAATCTAATGTTAAAACCAAAATATCAAATAAAAATAAAAATTAATTTTCACTCCCCGGCAACGGCGCCAAAAACTTGATGTGTCGTTGTGTGGTGTATATTTTATTGATTCAAGTTTTAAATTTATATTTTGCCGACTAAACCAAAAACAACACTTTAACGGGCAGAGTACCAACGGATCGGTAGTTGTATTTTCGTGGTAATAAGAAGGTGATCGAACACTTGTAGCAAGGTTAATCATATCAATTTAATTAATATCTTGGTTATCTAATCTATGTTAATTCTATTCTATTCTAAACCTATGTTAAACCTATGTCAGTCTAATATCATAATTCTAACAGAAAAGGGGGGTTTCAGCATGAGAGACTGGCACAGTTTGGTTGGTGACTACAATAAATTCAAGGCACTTTTACCCACGCAAGCTAATTAACAAAAGATGAAAGAGCGGTCGAACCTTATATAGAAAACTGTATTAACAATTATCTAAACCGATTATAATGTTGTTTGTTTATTATGTGCAAATTATTTCTTCTCTCGAAGTGGCATATCTTCTTAGATTAGGCGTTACAATCATCCTAAGGACCTAGACACACAATTAATTCGTAACAATTTAAGCCATGTGCATAAGCATCTTATTGTCTGATATAATATATCTTAGGTGTTAAGTGCAATGGTGAATCTTGTTAAACCCTAGCTAATAGAGACTTTACCCACTTACCGCTTAATGGCAATTTATACACTAGTAGTCCAATTGTCTAACTATCCAATGGAATCAGAACGTTACTTGTTGAATTATCTAGGTCATCTGCTAGTCAACATGATCAATAAACTAGTTGCAATATCCAATTAACTAGTTAAGCCTGAAGCGTTATCCTATAGGACCCTAGACTTAGAAGGACAATTTTTGTGTAACTATTGATTTCTAGATGTGTAATTTACTATATGGGAGCTATCTCAGACTCTGATCTAATTGGTCCGGCTTCACTGATCCAGTTGTATGATAGGTCGCATATAAAGCGCGTTAAACAAGTATAAATTGATAAACATAACAAGCAATCAACGATAAATCAGAAATCGAGGATAAATAAATACCAAACATTCAGATCTTCCATAATAATGGTAATACCCGAATGTATTTGCCTCTCAAACGTCATAATTAAATTACAAGAGTAATTATTTAGCCTAAGGTAAACTAACTCGAGAGTTCATCGAATGATACCAAAAATTGAACGATTACTAAAGTATATGGAATTACACGTTGTCTCCTATGGAATTGAATAAATTGCTCAACCTCTTCTGCTCTTTTTCTCCTCTGAAATCGACTTTTTTGGTTTAGGTATTGAGAATTGATTTAGCCACACTTATACACGTTGTTTTTGAGGTTTTCTATTTATAAGTCTGGAAGTCGTGGATTCGGCGTAACCATGTGTTGGATACGACGTATTGGGGTTTCTTGGAGTAGGGACCACGCTTTTTATCTTCCAGAATTTTATATTGATTCATATCTTGATACGGCGTATTGAGTCCTCTAGATACGGCGTATTAATCTTTATTCCTTTGTGGTCGTTTGGTGAATGCAGGCACGGATACGCTATATCTTCTTAATGGATAAAGCGTATTGGTCAGCAGAATAGTAATCTTCAAAAGATCTTCATTTATGCTCCAAAAATGTGAGCCCCTTTTGCTTTCCTTTCACTAATGTACTCCATAATACTGCATTCTCAAATATAAATAATTAGTAACAATTTCTTTGCAAGTAACCACACAAAATGGGTTAATATAGTGGGATTAAATGATGCCTATAAAATAGATGTTTTTTGATTGTCATCATTAGTCATACACGTTGCTGTCTGCTTTGAGTCGCTCCGTTATGAGATCGGCTAAGTCCAGCTGCGAAACCCTGTCAATGAGATTCTTCGGAATTCTACCTGTATCCACGGCAGTGTTTATAATGATTTAAACGTGGACCAGTTGGTTATTGTAACGTATTCGACAAAGTGACAAAGACGCTTTTTTTCCATATATGTTGTTTTATCACTAAAACATTTCATGCTAGGTAATCCTGATGTGTGGACGCAGCTTGTGGGATTGATGGTTGTTGAGAATAAACGTTGTGGTGAACGGTGGATTGATACTCATTTGTTGGATAAGTAATTGAAAGAGGTGTTGATTGATTGGTTGAGAATTGTTGATGTTGATAAGGTGTAACAAACTGTGAAGACTGATATGGTGAAACGTGATGTTGAGATAGAGACTGTTGGTGAGGGTGTAGATGAGATTGATAAGCTGGCTGAGTTAACTGATGAGATGCAACTAAAGCAAGAGGATCAGGGTTGCGTTCATGCATCAAACGAACTTCAATTGCATGTCGTTCATGTTGTTGCAGATGAGCATGAAGTTGATCAACATTGGTAGTGTGCAAGTCTTTGACCAGTTTAACATCAGTAACAAATTTGCTCCATTCATCAGGAAGAGTGTTTAAGAACTTGGTGTTCACTTGAAACTGCTCCAAAGGCATCTTGTAAATGTTCATATCATTGAGTAACAGAGTGAACCTCAAGTAGTACTCATGCAACGTCTCTCCTTTCTTGTAAGTGAACTTATCAAATTCATCATACAGCTTGCACTCACGTTCTTGTTTGGTTAATGATGTTCCTTGCATCAACAGTTTAATCTTCTCCCAAAGATCTTTTGCCACACGATGCTGACTCACAAGAGCATAGATTTCAGTCGGTAGGCCTTGGAGAATGATGTTTATAGCTTTGATGTCGCAATCTGCTTGAATGGCTTCAGCTGGAGTGAGTTCAACATATTCTTTTAGCCTTGTTACTCCATCCTCTGTGATTGAAGGCCAAACAAGTGGTCCTTTTTCAACAGATGCAAGTATCATTCTTCCATGTGGTCTATTCATCATATAAAGTTCCATTCTGCTTTTCCATGAATCATACAAGTGTTTTTCAAGCATCGGTGGTTTGTTGTCTCCTCCAGAGAGAAGTGATTTATCAGCAAGAGACGTCATTGTGATATCAAAAGATTACAAATTGATCGATCGGTGGTAGAAAGAAATTGTGTTTGGTTACGTGATTGTTGAGTCTTGAATTAAAACTACACGGGATTTTACAATTCTTGACAAAACCAGGAAGACAAGTGTTTGTTTCACGGGATTTTACAAGTCAAAGAAATAACCGTATAATTTAAAATTGAGTTTGTTAAGTTTAAACTAAATTTGTTTTTCACTGGTTCGGTCCTCTAGTTCGATCCAAGCTAGTTCGATCCTAACGTTTCCCCTAGTTCGATGATCTAGTTCGATCCCTTAGTTCGATGATCTAGTTCGATCCCTTCGATTGTCCACTAGTTCGATTGTCCACTAGTTCGATTGTCCACTAGTTCGAGTGTCTACTAGTTCGATTGTCTACTAGTTCGATTGTCTACTAGTTCGATTGTCTTACTAGTTCGATCGTACTCGTTTGGTCCTCTCGTTCGGTCCACTAGTTCGGTCCACTAGTTCGGTCCAAACTACTTCGAAACTCAAATCTTCAAAACTCAAAAAAACACGATTTTGAAAGGTTTTTCGCAAAAAAAACTTGTACAACTAGTGTTACCAACCCTATAGGAACAATAAAAATGACAACTTTAAGGTTTTTGAAGCCAAAAAATTTGAATCAAATTTGTTCTTTGTAAAGGTTTTTGAACACAAAATCAAACACAAAAAACTAAACACACCACTCCATGGCTCTTGATACCAATTGTAGAATACTAGTAATCTTAAGATCAACCAAGAACAATAAGTGAGATGTGGGTTGGATTGTTAGAGAAAACTTGGATGGAATATGGATGATGTATTAATGAAGTGTATGGAAAACAAATGGAACAACCAACCCTCTCCAAGACTAGGAGAGGGGTATAAATACTACATAGGAGGCCGGCCATGGGCTGAGATGGGCCACCCATGGGCCTTGGGCCGGACTAGATTACTAATCTAATCCTTATACTAACTACGAGCTAAGACTTGTTACAACTTTGGAAGTGACCGACACTTTTCGTGTTTCCAACATGATTTCTCCTTCTTTCTTCTAAGAACCAAATCTCGATCTTAATTATCTTGTGTGATTGTGTAAATCAGATAGTATATAAATCCGATAGTGTAGATCTTGTGATTATGTATTACTTGTGAAGTGGTAGATTGGTTCTAGCTAAGATTAGGACTCGACATTTAGCTTAGTGTCGAAAAACAACGTAAGTGACGTGTAAACGATTTTCTCCGCCTAAAGGGAGATTGTTGACATAGTGAAATCTTGATTAGGATACTTAGGGAGTGGAGTAGGGTGAAGAGGATCTTTGTAGCCGAACCACTATAAATCTTGGTGTCTTGGTTTGATTGTTCCTTCCTTCGTCTTTTTATATTGTTGTTATTCTTACTTATTGTTTGTTTAGTTATAACTAGTAGATATATACATTGTTGGTTCATATTATTGGTTGGTTGAACGTATACTCGGGTCTAACAAATTTTATATGTAAATTTTTAAAACGCTAATTAACCTGCAAACTATTCAACCCCCCTTCTAGTTTCCACATTTTTATTTTTAAAATTCTTATTTTGGATTTTGTTGGGTTGAGTGTGTGTGTGTACAGGGAGAAAGATGGGTAAGATAAAAAGGTGGATAATTTTCTTTATGAGGATGATATAATCTTTGTATTGATGTGTTTGCATTGTTTTAATAAAAGAACTAATCTTTGTTGATTGGTTTAGAGATTTTAATTACAAATTAGATTTGCAATGTAAAATTTAAGTTATACTCATACAAAGTAAGAACTTAATTTAGAAACCAATAAATACTTTATTCTTCGTGTTTTAGCGTTCCGATTCCTAATCTAAGATAATTAAACGTTTCACGCTTTAGTGGCTTTATAAAAATATCAGCGATGTTATCTTCAGACGCGACCTTTTCCATAAGAATATTTCCTCTTTGAATGTTGTCTCGAAGCGAGTGGTGTCGAATTTCAATATGTTTAGTTCGAGAATGATGGACGAGGTTTTTGCTTAAGTTAATTGCACCTTTGTTGTCACAAAGTATGAGGACGTCTTCACAGTAAGTGTCATAATCTTTTATGGCTTGCTTCATCTATAAAGCTTGTTGACAAGCCCTTCTGGCTGCAACATACTCAGATTCAGTTGTTGATATAGCAAGATTCGTTTGTTTCTTACAAAACCATTGTGTTAGACATCCACCAACCAAGGTACATACTCCACTTATGCTCTTTCTGTCAACGTAATCTCCTACATAATCTGAGTCAGCGTAGACACATACCTCAATACCTGAGCTATTTGGGTACCAAAGACCCAAATATTGAGTGCTCTTTATGTATCTAAATATCTGTAAAACAGCGTCCATATGAGACTCCTTAGGGTTGTATTAGAATCGTGCACATAAAGATACACTAAACATGATGTCAGGTCTGTAATCAGTGAGATATAGCAGACACCTTATCATACATATATATTTAGAGCTATCAACCAATACTCCTTCCTTATCTAAGGTGAGTTTTAAATCAGTTGACATTGGTGTCTTAATGGACTTAGCATTTTCAAGATCAAATTTCTTAAGACAACTTCTAAAGTATTTTAATTCTGATATGAATATGCCATTGTCACCTTGTGTGATTTGTAAGTTTAATATAGACTTGAGATCTCCTAATTTATTCATTTTAAACTTATCATGCATGCATTCTACAAATTCATCACACAAAATTTCACATGCAGATCCAAATATAATATCATCTTTAAATATGTGAATGACTATTTGATGCTTGTTTATTTTCTTTAGAAGTATTGATTTGTTTGTTTCTCCTAACACATAGTTTTGATTAATTAGGTATGAGATAACACTATTATGCCATGATTCATTTTTAGTCACAAGTCCATGCAAACCCTTGTTTATTTTAAACACATAATTAGGTTTTTGAAAATTAATAAAACCAGGTGGTTATATGACATATATCTCTTTTTTAATGACTCAATTAAAAGCAATTTTAACATCCATTTTTTGTAATTTAAACATACAACTACATGAGTAAGCAAGTAATATACGCAAAGACTCAAGTTGTGCAATTGGGACAAATATGGTGTTTATGGGTAATTCTTGTTGATTGGGCTCACAAGTCACTAACCTAGCGTGGTTTAAGCTAACTATTCCATTTTCTTCCAATGTATTTTCAAAAGCCCATTTTCATTCTATTATGGTATGACCACTAGGTGGTGGAACTAATTCCCAAACATTATTACGTGTAAGTTGATTTAGTTCATGATGCATGGCCATTGTCTAACATTCATCCTTAATTACTTCTTCTAAACTCCTAGGCTCTATGGTTGATATGAATGCAAAGGAATTATTTTGAATTTGTGACCTAAGTGTCATTTGATTTAAATCACCTATGACTCGATCCATTGGAGGGTCATTTGTTGCTTTTATGCTCTTTATCCTATGTCTTATTTCTTCAAGATTATCTAAGGCCGGTTTACTATGTATAGGAATTTGTGATTGATTAACATTTTCAAATTTTGGTATGTTTTCATTAAAAGTTACATTGGATGATATGATTTTGTGGTTTGAGAATATCCTAAAAAGATTCCATTGTAAGACTTGGGCTCATGCTTGGTGTTGGTTCCTATATGACATCTACAATTAACGACTCTAAGATATCCTAAAGATGGCTTTTTACCCCTAATAATTTCATATGGTGTTTTGTCTAAACCTTTTCTAACATATGTTTTATTTTGAATGTAGATTACGGTATTGAGGGCGTAACACCAGAATTTTTATGGAATGGAGTGCTCGCTTATCATTGCACGACACATCTCTTGTAATGAGTGATTTATCCTATCAACCGTCCCATTGTTTTGAGAGTTGTTAGGAGTCACGAAGTTATGAGAGATTCTATGTTTTTCACAAAAATCCCCAAATTGCACATTATTTGTAAATTCACTACCATGAGTTATTCGGACTGACAAAATTGAACAATAAAGTAGTTTTTGCACTATTTTTCTTAAGGCTTTAAAATTTTTAAAAGCTTCATTTTTAGATTTCAAAAATTGCGTCCAAATGTATCTTGAGTCGTCATCAATCATAATCAAAGTATAAAAGTTACCTCCGTGACTTTGAGTAGTTGATGGACCAATCAAGGCAATGTGAACGATATCTAGACTCTTTTACTTGACACTTTGTTTCTAGATTTTTGGTTATCATGTACTTGAGTTTTTGTTTTGCAAATTTTACATGAATGATTACCAAATATTATTATGGGAGGATGAGGTTGCATCTGTTTATAATGACATGGATAAATTTCTGGCTAAAGAGGATGGCTATAGTAAACAGAGTTTGCTTGAGCAATGGACGAAATCTTACGGAAATGGTGACTACGCATACGACCCATACGATGATGATATGTATGAAGGTCAGGATATTCCTGAAAAGCTTCAAGCTATTTGTGATAATTTGGATATTACAGTTAGGGGCCATAGGAAGAAATAGTTTTCGTGTATTATTGTTTCTTTTATAGGTCCTTTCTAGTTGTTTTCCTTCCTTAAAGGAAGTTGTTTGCCCATGTAACGAACAATGATGTAGGACTCACCCTCATCCCTTGTACTTAACTATTTTTTTGGAGTAATAAAATTTAACGGGGAAACCCTTTACCCAAAAAAAATTCAACAATTCCTTTAGAGGCTAGGTCTTGGATTATCTTTATGTCTAAATGTCCTAATCTACGATGCCAAAGGGTTGTGCAATCTACTATGGATGCAAGACAGAAAGTGTTCATGTCGCAATTATTAACTAAGCTATGTTCATTAATGCAATGCACGACTTTACTAAAACTTAAAGTAGAGTTACCTTCAGAGATGTTTTTCTTATGGCAAGTATAGGGTGCATACATTAAACTTGACTTAAGTGCAACTTCATTGTTGGTGTCAATGGTATTCCAAGAATCTAAAAGATGATTCCTACATACCTATAAAACAAACATGAAACTCAAACACTAGGTCCCCATTGTCTTTTGGGTCTATTGAGGTTAGCGTAAAACATTTTCAAGTTATACATTCTTGGATCTTGAAGCAAGATGCTTATTGTCTCTAGTCCGAGCTTATAAAACATTGATAAGGATTTATTTTGAAGGTGAGACTTATTTCTATGATTAATATTTGTTTTATGAAAACTTTTTTTTTGGGTAGGAGTTGTCTCTCTTATGAAAGGGCTTATGAGCTTGATTTTGAGGTGATGTGTGGTAAAAATGATTTCGTCTTTGAGATTGTGGTCGAGATTTTTCCAAGGGGGTTCTTTGATTATAAAAAGACTTAGGTTTAGGTTTCTTTGGTTCACTTTGAGAAATAGGGTTATAAAAGTTTTTCATACTCTCTTGATATAGAATAGGAATTTTAAGCCCATAGGAGTCGTTACACTTTGTCTGGGGAACTATAGGCTTAGAATGATAACTACTTATGTTACTCTTGTCAAGTGGTGTTATTAAACTTGTCATGTCATTCAAATCATTTTTATTCTTTTTGAATTTAGAAAGATCAAGAGTCTTGATTTGAACTCTAGACATATCATTTTTCAAAGAGTTAACCGTATGAGTGAGTTTTTCATAATTTAAGCATGGTTTAATCACCTTTTTGGTTTTGATATCCATTTTAATTTTGGCCTCAAGTTCATTTGCTTTATTTGTGAGTTTATTTGTTTCTTCTAGAAAGAGTTGTTTTTCTTTTAACAAGGCTTTAATTCTTTTATAAAATCTTCATTTAATTCTATGAGTTTACAATTATCATTCTCTAGGTTTTCTATACTTAAAGCTTTCTTTAAGTATGAAGGATTTAGATGTACCTATGGAGATCCGGCTACCATAGGATATTTACTCAACTTTTTTAGATCTTCACTGCTACCATTCTGGGAGTCTTTGAGAGTGATTTTTAGATCTTCATTATGATGATGTTTGTGATGACTTGTGTATTTTTTGGAAGACTTGCGGTTCTCTTGAGCCATGGATATTTACTCAACTTTTTCAAAAGTCGGAGTAGGATTTCAAATTTTTTGAAAAATAAGTTTTCAAATTAAAGCGACTTCTCGGGAAGGCTTTAATGCTTGAAGACTTGAGTAAACCACTCTGATACCAATTGTTGAATCGTAGAGGGGGATGAATACGATTTTCTTGACTTCTTTGAAGTTTATAAAACTTCAAGTCTCAAAAGAACCGAGTGGTGTGTAATACTACTTTGAAAAGATAACAATAAGTAGAGTAAGAGAGAAAAAGAGACACCACGATATATACTGGTTCGAGAAGGGGGTTTAGTCCTTCCGTACGTCCAGTTTCTAATCCACGGAACCAATACTATTCCTAGTATAATCCTTATGGTGGACTACAAACCGTATTACAAATTAACTCCACCCACTTTCAACAAAGCTCGACGCTCATACAAAAGAGTTACTACCTATGGTATTTCCACCCTCGGAATCCACCCCTAAGAACCCGTGATTCAACTTAACCAATAACTCTAAAAGCCTTCCCTGTGGAAGCTTATCAAACCCCAACTAGATCCCTAATGATCTAGGCTTGATCCTATAGATACATGACTTCCCTTACAACTCGATAATGGAAGATAGTTTGATTTAAGAATCAAGTCCTAACCTAGCCTAGAGACCCAATTCTTACAGAAAAGGTATGAGAAAGAAGACCATTGACAAAACACATAAGTATGGATTAGGTACTTGTGTGGCTCTCTTGCAGAGATGTGTTCACTTTAATAGAATGATAAGATGAAAAGATTAGAACACTTTAATGTTTAGACTTAGAGGATTAGAGAAGAGAATAGAGAGGAAAGAATATTTGCAAGAGGTGAGGAATACAAAGGCCAAGGGTAGGTATTTATAGGCCAAGAGTCCCAATTTGGGAAAAAAACTATAAACCTGGCGCGCTGCCCACGCGTCAGCGTGCCAAAATCTCGCAAATGTTTTTCCTTGGGACTTTGGCGTTTTAAATACCCGCACTTGTTAAACCCCCGATTGTACTTCACACTATGAATTTACAATCATTCTTATACTCAAGGTCAACTAACTCAAATAGCCATTAGATAAAATGTTTGTGAAGTATTAAAAGCGTTTTGCTTGTTCGATAAAGTAAAAATAGAAAATAATTATCAAAAGGGGCATTTTTTGTATTCCTCAAATGTATAACTAGCCTAGTGGGGATACAACTAAGGTTTAGAATGGCTAGTTACAAACCAGGAGAATATTCTAGGAATATTCCTTGCATGGTGAGAAAAGGGGGGGAAAGGAATTTGAAATTTGAATTTCAAATTGAATTAACCACATGTTGAATAAGAGAGATGAGTTATAGATAGGTTGGTAATGAGTTATCATGATGTGACATGATAAGATAGAAGGGAGCCTCTTGAGCTCATTTGAAATGAAGGGTTGAGATAAGAAGTGTACATGTGGTTGAGTGACATGATCAAGGGTTGTGAGAGAGTTGTGTTTGTTATGTGAGTGAGTAGAGAGTGTTTAGAAGATGGTTTGTGTTTGTTTGAGATGTAGCATCAATCCAAGGGTTAAGAATAAAAGGAGGGAGTTTGGATTGATGAGATGGCATGATCAAGAGTAGAGATGAAAGTGTGTTTGTTATGTTTGTTTGAGAAACAATCCAATGGTTGAGAAGATAGAAGTGTGGGAAGTTGGATTGATGATATGTCTTGATCAAGGGTTGAGAAGAAGTGTGTGTATGTGTAATTTGAATTGTGTGGAGAAGAAGATGAATAATGTGTATGTGGTGGAGAATGTTTGGAAATAATATGGAAGATTTTGATAGGGAATAAAGGGAATACAAAGGTACATAAGGTACACAAGAAGTACATGGTGTAAGGACTATGAGTTGGCATTGTTAGGAAGGTTTATGTGAGGAAAGATTATGTTTGGGAAGGTAGTTTGTGTTTGAAATGCGTTAAAGAGGATTAGTAAGAATGTAATAAGGATTAGGATGGTAAGTGTGAGTTTGAGAATCTTTAATTAAGGATGAAATCAAAGGATTGATTTGAGTGAATAATCACATTGCCAATAAGAGAGAAAATAGTGGGCATATGTGATTATGAGATGGTTTAGGAAAAAAGTGTTTGGTGTGTATATGAAAGAAGGAAATCACTTGTTGGGTAAGAATAGAATAACAAGTGAGTATGTTAGATTGGGTATGACCGGAGTTGTGATAGAGGAAGTAAGGACTTGTACATGTGAGAGATGAGTGGTTATAAACATTTATATATGTAGGGAAGTAGGAAAAAGTCAAAGTATGATTAACTTCCCAAATACCCACAAACTTATTAGGCTTTAGACTTTTAATCAAGATAATTAATATTTGATTTGATCACTAATCATCTTGATGCAAACAAGCTAAGTGATTTGCATCTTAAGTAAAGCATATCCCATATCGGGAAAGGATGCGTTTACGCAAAGTGACCTTTGACTAAGTTTGACCAATAAGGGAGTCAAACCCGTTACATGATTAGGATCAATAGTGAATCCAAGCAATAATGGATTCGATCACTAATCATTATGATGCAAACAAGCTAAGTGATTTGCATCGTAAGTAAAGCATATCCCATAGCGGGAAATGATGCATTTACGCAAAGTGGCCTTTGACTTGGTTTGACCAAAACGGGAGTAATGCCCGTTATATGACTAAGATCATCGTAGATCTGGATTAAGGTCAAATGATTATTTTTTATTTTTTGGTATGTTGAACGTATGATCATACTAGGTTTAGAAGGATGTTTCGTCCTTGGCTATAGGCATTTGACAAAAGATTTGAGTTAGTATTTTATGTAAAAATAGGAGGATTTGTTTTTGTTGATCTCTAGGTCTAAACCTCATTTAAAGTGTTCCCAAATGCTCAAATATCATGTACATACCTTTATTGAAGTTTCCACATGTGTCGGGTAAGAGGAAAGCCGACAAAATCAAATTCGTAAAAACGGACTTCGCAAGTGGCGCACTGGCCACGTGCTGACGCGTGCCCAACGCGCCAGAGGCGAATATCTAGTTTTCCAGATTTAGGCTATCGTTTGTTATTTTGCATTTTGCGAATGTTTATTTGTCATCATTAAAACATAAAGGAGATCCTAGTCAATGTTGCACCAACAGACAGTTTTACCCTTAGCTAGTTAATTAAAGTCTTCTTTAAAGTTTGTAACAATAATTTCAAACGAGGGTAATATAGTAAACGTGATCAAACTTTCCTATCTATTTTTAGTAGTGGACAATTAAATTGGGATATCCTAAAAGAAAACGCGGACAATAAAAATTAGACGAAGGAAGTATTACAAAACACTAAATAAAGAGAAGAGTAAATTACACTAATGGTCCTTGCTGTTTGTCTAAAGTTGCATCTATCATCCCTGAAAGTTTAAAGTTGCATGGATAGCCCCTAACTTTACAAAGAATAACACCCTGAACCTTTTTTTAATGGGTCGTTAGTTAGTCAACAAGTCGCCATTTCAAAAAGGATCGGGGGTATTATTCTTTGCAAACGACCCGTTTAAAAAAGAACCGGGGTGTTATTCTTTGCAAAGTTAGGGATTATCTATACAACTTTCAAAAAATTCTCTCTCCTCTCTCCTATAATCATTTTTCCCGCCTTTTTTAGTTTAAAAAATACACTAAATAAGCTCATTTTAAGCTCAATTAAGCTCTAATTTTTTATTCTAATTAGCTTAATAGATTCAGGATCATAGTCTAATCGGTTTAAAATTTTGATTTTGATGGTTTTTTTAGATTTTAGGCTTATTTTTTATGAGATTTGCTTATTTCTAATGACGAAATAAGGGGAATGTTAAGCTTCCGATTAGATATAATGATCATGTAATGATCAATTTAAGCAATAATAGGGATAATTTTGTGTCTAGTATAAATTCTGAGGAAATTAGGGTTAATAATGAGGAGAATAGGAAGGTTAATGATGAACTGGAGTTAGAGAAGATGGGAGAGACTGTTGATGATAGTATTGTAAGCTGTGATGATGTAGATGACACTGTGAGGAACGGTGTGAGTGATAGAATTGGGGAGACTATTAGTGAGACTCGTGTTGGCTGTAATGAGTGTTTGGATGAGGGTGTTAAGATAAGCAATGATGATGTGTTAAGAAATGATGTTAGTCATAAAATGTCTCCACCAGAAATGGATAAGAATGAGATTGATGTTAGTGAGGATAATGATGGATCTAGTGTAAAAGATGTAGAATCTTTGAATGTTGAGAACAGGGTAAACAATACAGGGAGTAGGAATAGTGATAATAATTAGTCATATGCTAATGCTACTAAGAGTGCAGGATGGTTTAAGACCAATAAGCTAATGTATATTCATACTATGTTTACTGAAATAGGGAATGATGTTGTAGTATTTGATGAGAAACTTGTTGATATAGGAAGTAAGAAATGGGAATTAACTCTATGTCATCACCTAGTAGGTCATACCATGAGTCTTCCTGCTCTAAACTATCATTTAAGGAGAATGTGGAGTAGGTTTGGGTTTAAAGAGATTGTGGAAAATGGTAATGGAAGATAGCTTTTTAAGTTCAATAATTAGCAAGGAATGAATTCTATGGTTGAACAAAGTCCTTGGATGGTTAATAGTAAGGCTTTAATGGTCTATAAATGGGATCTTAGCTTAGGTATGAATAAGGTTGAGCCTACTAAAATAATTGTATGGGTCAAATTGTATGATGTTCCTATGGAAGCATGAACTACTGAAGGAATAAGTGCTATTAGTAGTAGTATGTGTAGGACATTAATCATAGATAATATGACAGCTTATGTGTGTAAGAATAGGATTGGTAGGACTTATTGGGTTTTAGAAGACTTTACAACTTATTGCTGCTAGTTCAACATTGGTGTTGCTAGTGAAGATTTAGTGCTGCTGAGAAAGATTGAAGAAAATAGACTAAGTCTTTAGTACTGTTAGAGTATAGTTAGTACCGTCAGTACATTATTAGTACTGCTAGTATAGTTAGTGATGTTAGTAGTAAGTTAGTGCTGCTAGCATATAATAGTTAGTGTTGTTAGGAGATATGCATGAGTTAAATTAGGAATAGATATGCATTATCTCCTCACACGTTTTGTAAGCCCATTAGGGTTTCATTGGTGTATAAAAGGAACCCTAGGCATAGTTAATAGACACAGATCTATAGAGATCAATTAGCAATCATAGCTTATAACCTAGTACGATTCAAGTTATAATATAAAGTGTAAGTTTGATAGAAGATCTCTTGTGTTTTTCTTAATACTGTTCTTCTTAGCATTGTTGATTAGTTTCCGCATAATCAATAGTGTTTCATTATTGTTGCTTTAGATTTATCTAAAGTAACAAACCCTTTGCGAGCTAAAGGTTCAAGATCTATTCAGTAAGGGATCCAACAGGACTGAATATGCTAGAGTCTTACTGGAGATTGAAGCTAGTAAAGGTTTTAAAGAGGAAGTGGAATTGCAATATAAAGATACGAACCAGAATATTAAAGGTACTAAAGTTGTTAAGGTAGCTTATGATTGGAAACCATCTATGTGCTCTCATTGTGTTGTCTTTGGGTATGATTATAAGGATTGTAAAAAACGAGTTAGAACTAAAGAGGAAATAACAAAAGATAAAGAGGAGTCTGTGAAGAATATGAGTAGTAATAAGGAAAATGGCTATGTGCAGAACAAGTTAAGGAGGCCTTTTGTTTGGAATAATGTGAATATGAGAGGAGCCTATAGGCCTGGATATAACAATAATAAGAATTTTGAAAAGCTTAATGCTAGTAATGCTCAGCCTAGACATTAGTGGTCTAAGAAGACTGGTGATGGTGATGGGATGAATAAGGGAAAAGAGAAAATTAGCTCTTTTAAAGAAGACTTCCCTAAGCTAGCCACTCAAAATGTTCAGGAAACACAAAAGATTAATAGTGAGAAGATGAATATAAATGCAAATAGTTTCTATGTACTTGGAGACTTAGAGGATGATAATATTCAAGGGATTAACATGTTAAAAGACAAAATAATTATGGATAAATACCTAAATATGAATTGCAACCTAGCTTGAATGTTAATAAATCTTGGTCCTAAGAAATGATCAAATATTTTAAGAGGGCTTGGGATGCAGATAGAGAAAGGAGAAAAATGATATTCTTAATAATATGGAAGTTATTATAGAGGATGTTTTGGAAGATGAATCCATAGCTGCTAAAGTCATGGTAGCTGGTGAATTGAATAGAGCTAGTTATTCAATGTTGAACTAGGTTGTTTGTCTAGTTTAATGATGGATTACAAGATTAGATTATGGAACATCAGAAGTATGAATCAAGCGAAAAAACAAAAAGAAATTATAAAGTTTATTTATGATGAAAGTATTCAAATATTCTCTATTATTGAAACTCATATTAAGGCTCTTGATCTTCAAAGAGTTTGTGATATGCTGTTTGTCCAGTGGGATTAGATTTCTAATACTAGTCAAAGTAATGGTGGTTGCAGGATTACTGTTGGTTGGAATAGTGATGTTGTTAATGTTATGATGATTTACTCTACAATACAGATGATATTGTGCCTTATTAAGAACTGTCATAATCATGAGAAAATGTATTGCAGCTAATACTGGTATGGAAAGAAGAAGTTTATGGAAGGATTTACAAATGGCTAAGAATATCACTAATGGTAGTCCTTGGGTCATTATGGGGGATTTCAATGTTACTCTTAATTTGGATGAACATTCTATTGGTAAGTCAACTATCAGTAGTGATATGAAAGATTTCATTGATTGTGTGAATATTATTGAAGTTGAAGATGTGTGTTGGACTGGATTGCATTTCACTTGGATTAAATCACCTTCAAATCCTAATACCAGTATTTTAAACAAATTGGATACAGTGATGGCAAATGAAGATTTCTTCTCAAATTTTAACCATGCATATGTTGTGTTTCACCCATTCATGGTCTCTGATCATAGTCCCATAGTTCTCATTATGCCTAATGAAATAGTTAAGAATAAAAGACCATTTAAGTTTGCTAACTATGTTGCTAATAAGAGTGATTTTTTACCTACTATAGAAAATGTTTGGAATGAAGAGATTCATGGTCATCATATGTTTTAGTTGGTTAAGAAATTAAAAGCTCTCAAAAAGCATCTCAGACAACTTAATTGGAACAATGGTAATGTCTTTGAAAGAGTTGAAATTCTCAGGGAAAGTCTCAAAATTACTCAGCTAGATGTCAACTTGTTTCCTCATGATGATAAGAAGAAAAAGTTAGCTGCTTCAACTCTTAAAGAGTATCAGGAAGCTATGGAGGATGAAGAAAAGTTGTTGTTTCAGTGTGCTAAAGTTTATTGGCTTAATGAGGGTGATAGAAATTCTGCTTATTTTCATAAAGTAGTCAAGGGAAGAAGAAATAGGAATAGAATAATGAGTATTACTAATGCTATGGGTGAAAATATTGAAGGCTCTAAAGTTGCAGAGGAGTTTGTCCATCACTTTGATAACTTCTTGGGGAAATCTTCTCAAGTAGATCATGTGGATTAATTAGGGGACATTTTTACTACAACTCTAAACAGTGATGAAGCTAATGATATAGTTAGGGAGGTGTCTGATATTGAAATTAAGGATGCAATGTTTGGGATTGGTGATTGCAAAGCTCCTGGCCCTGATGAATATACTGCATGATTTTTCAAAAAAGCCTGGTATATTGTAGGGAAGGATGTGTGCCTTACAGTCAAAGATTTATTCTTGAATGGAAAGCTATTAAAGGAGGTTAACTCAACTCTTATTGCTCTTATTCCAAAAGTTCAAAATTCAAGATATGTTATTGGTTTCATACCTATTGCATGTTGCAATGTATTTTACAAATGCATCAGCAAGATCCTTACTAACAGAATCAAGAATTGGCTGAATAAACTTGTCAATTGGAACCAAAGTGCTTTTATTCAGGGTAGAAATATCCATGATAACATTTTTTAACACAAGAGCTTTTGAAAATATATAAGAGGAAAAGTGGTTCAAAGAGATGTTCCTTAAAGATTGACATTGCCAAAGCATATGATAGTAAGTTGGGAGTTTCTAAGGAATATTCTTATTAAGTTTGGATTTCATGAAAAAAATTGTTGAATGGATTTATACATGTGTTTCTTCCTCTACTTTTTCTATCTGTTTGAATGGTGAAGTTCATGGTTATTTCCAAGGAGGTAGAGGGCTCAGATAAGGAGATCCTATATCCCCTTATCTATTCACCCTGGTTATGGAAGTGTTTACCTTGATTGTGGATCATAAAATCAGCAATTCCTTTGAGTTCAGATATCATGCAGGATGTAAAGACTTGAAATTGACCCATCTTTGTTTTGCAGATGACTTATTGGTCCTATGTCATGGTGATAAAGGTTCTGTTAGAATCATTAAAGAATCTCTTGATGATTTTAGTAAAGTTTTAGGGTTGGTGCCAAATCTAAACAAAAGTACTATTTTCTTTGGGAATGTTAATATTAGAGATCAAAGGAGCATTTTGAGCATTGTGCCTTTTAAAAATTGGTACTCTTCCAGTTAAGTATCTTGATGTGTCTCTGATTACTAAGATATTAGGAAGGGAAGAGTGTAAATAGTTACTGGAAAAAATGAACATTCTGTTGGCAAGTCAACTATTAGTAGTGATATGAAAGATTTCATTGACTGTGTGGATAATATTGAAGTTGAAGATGTGTGTTGGACTGGATTGCATTTCACTTGGATTAAATTACCTTCAAATCCTAATACCGGTATTTTAAAGAAATTGGACAGAGTGATGGCAAATGAAGATTTCTTCTCAAAGTTTAACCATGCCTATGTTGTGTTTCACCCATTCATGGTCTCTGATCATAGTCCCATAGTTCTCATTATGCCTAATGAAATAGTTAAGAATAAAAGACCATTCAAGTTTGCTAACTATGTTGCTAATAAGAGTGATTTTTTACCTACTATAGAAAATGTTTGGAATGAAGAGGTTCATGGTCATCAAATGTTTCAGTTGGCTAAGAAATTAAAATCTCTTAAAAAGCATATCAGAATTGGAACAATGGTAATGTTTTTGGAAGAGTTGAAATTCTTAGGGAAAGTCTCAAAATTACTCTGCTAGATGTCAACTTGTTTCCTCATGATGATAAGAAGAAAAAGTTAGCTGCTTCAACTCTTAAAGAGTATCAGGAAGCTATGAAGGATGAGAACAGTTTTTCTTTCAGTGTGCTAAAGTTGATTAGATTAATGAGGGTGACAAAAATTCTACTTATATTCATAAAGTAATCAAGGGGAGAAGAAATAGGAATAGAATAAAGAGTATTACTAATGTTATGGGTGAAAATTTTGAAGGCTCTAAAGTTGTAGAGGAGTTTGTCCATCACTTTGATAACTTCTTAGGGAAATCTTATCAAGTGGATCATGTGGATTCATTATGGGACATTTTTACTACAACTCTAAACAGTGATGAAGCTAATGATATGGTTAGGGAGGTGTCTGATATTGAAATTAAGGATGTAATGTTTGGGATTGGTGATTGTAAAGCTCCTGGCCCTGATGGATATACTGCATGATTTTTCAAAAAAGCATGGTCTATTGTAGGGAAGGGTGTATGCCTTACAGTCAAAGATTTCTTCTTGAATGAAAAGATATTAAATGAGGTTAACTCAACTCTCATTGCTCTTATTCCAAAAGTTCAAAATTCAAGATATGTTACTGGTTTCATACATATTGCTTGTTTCAATGTATTTTACAAATGCATCAACAAGATCCTTACTAACATAATCTAGAATGGAATGAATAAACTTGTCAATTGGAACCAAAGTGCTTTTATTCAGGGTAGAAATATCATTGATAACATTTTTTAACACAAGAGCTTTTGAAAGTATATAACAGGAAAGTGGTTCAAAGAGATGTTCCTTAAAGATTGACATTGCCAAAGCATATGATATAGTAAGTTGGGAGTTTCTAAGGAATATTCTTATCAAGTTTGGATTTCATGAAAAATTGTAGAATAGATCTGTACCTGTGTTTCTTCCTCTACTTTTTCTATCTGTTTGAATGGTGAAGTTCATGGTTATTTCCAAAGAGGGAAAGGGCTTAGATAAGGAGATCATATATCCCTTATCTATTCACCCTAGTTATGGAAGTGTTTACCTTGATTGTGGATCATAAAATCTGCAACTCCTTTGAGTTCAGATATCATGCATGATGTAAAGACTTGAAATTGACCCATCTTTGTTTTGCAGATGACTTATTGGTCCTATGTCGTGGTGATAAAGGTTCTGTTAGAATCATTAAAGAATCTCTTGATGATTTTAGTAAAGTTTCAGGGTTGGTGCCAAATCTAAACAAAAGTACTATTTTCTTTATGAATGTTAATATTGGAGATCAAAGGAGCATTTAAGCATTGTGCCTTTTAAAATTGGCACTCTTCCAGTTAAGTATCTTGATGTGTCTCTGATTACTAAGATATTAGGAAGGGAAGAGTGTAAATAGTTACTAGATAAAGTCAAGAATAAGGTGGGTGATTGGAAGAACAAATTCTTATCTTATGCAGGTAGAGTCCAACTAATTGCCTCTGTCCTTAGATCAATGAAAATCTATTGGGCTTTTGTTTTTCTATTGCCTAAAACTACTGTCAAAAACACTGAGAAAGTGCTCAAAGGTTTTATATGGTGTCAAGGCGATTTAGCTAGAGGAAAAGCAAAAAATTCTTGGACAACCTTATGCAAGCTAAAGTTTTAGGGTGGCTTAGGCATTAAAGATTTGGGAAAATGGAATGAGGTTCTGCTCACTAAACACGTTTGGAATATTGTAGACCACATAGAAAGTCTATGGGTCAAATGGGTTCATATGATAAAGTTAAGATGGAAAAGTACATGGGAAGTTGATGAGGATCATAGTAACAGTTGGATATGGAAATATTTATTGAAGCTTAGAGAGAAAGCTAAGAAGCATATTGATAAGGTGTCATTTTATACACTTTTTCAGGGTCATTTAACCCCCTAAATCGTGCATTTATGCCCAAAATAGGTACTTAATCGTTCTTTTTCGGGTATTTAGCATTTGGAAGGCATTTGAAGGAAATACACGTGACTTGGGCTCATTTAGAGAAGAAACGGACAAGACTATGGACCAACGCCAAGACTCTTAAAGATTTGTGCTCACAGCGGCTGGTGATGGCGTCATAACCTTTCACGACGGCGTCAGCTCGCACGACCCAACCCAAGATCTAGAATAATCAAATGGACACTATATGTCATGACAATACCCAACACAAGATAAAGGAGTCTTGAATTACTAAAGTAATGTCGTACACAAAATAACATAATCCAAATACTAACAATCTCCAACAAATAAGTATCAAGCAAAACAAATGTCATAAATGAAAAGACTAGAAAAGACAACTCCACAAGCAATGCCTAGGGTCTCTCTAGCCACTCTTCCTAACATCCTTCTTATCATCATGATACTCACCTGAAAATGATTCTTAAAAACGTCAACATAAAGTTGGTGAGAGTTATAGGTTTAAAACACGAAAATCAAATCCAATTGTAAATTACTGTGATAATAAAGAAAACATTACAAGATAATAAATGAACTACCATACTGGCTAACATGCAAATCTAATCAATCACACAAATAACCGGCAAACGACTACAAGACGTCTCATATCGTACCAAGGTCCCTATGGTTACCCCCTTAGCCCAGGACACGAATACTCTTAAAGTAACCCTCTTGCCCGCTAGGCCACAGTACCATCCACTAAACAGGCCATGGATACCCGCAGGTGATTCCTCCTGACTTAGTTCACAATTCTCAATATCACATCACAAACATGTAGCACACAACATACAATAGTCACGTATAGTCCATGCATCTTTAACAACATATTATCATAGTAATCAAAACATTTCCAAACACTTTGCATCATTTCCACCCTAATAAATCATAAGAAAAGAGGGGCTATGAAACTCACCTAAAGCATAAGCAGCTTCCAAACAATATCCACACAAGCTACACAATACAAACACAAATGTGTTACACACGACCAAGCTAAAAGCTTATGTACATGTAACACTCATATTATGGATGTATAAGGGTTTAATTAACCATCATGGGTCACCCCGACACCATGCCCAACCTTAACCACTTCATTAACTCTTTCCACTAGTTACTTATAATTAACTCAGAATTGCAGAATTTTATCATGACTTTACGTACCTAAAACCCTTACTTAATGACCCTCATAATTCATACCAAAAATCAAACATGTTCATTTATAAGTATTTTAACCACCTTATAATTCCCAAGTATTAATTATATGTGTAACCACCTCAAATAAAATCAAACTTCAAAACTGTCCTAATTCGGATCTGATTGCACACCAAAATGTATCACTCTAACTACCATACTTAGACATGATTTCAGAGGCTAATTTTCACAGGATTATCCATAGACATATGGAACTTAACTACTGTAGAAGGGCTAAGTCTAATTCCATATTTAAGTATAGGTTTTACCCTCACAAACATGACCTAAATCTGACCCGTATTTACGGATCTGACAACTTTTAGTGCAACCAACATTTGAATGAATTCCCTACCTTAAAAACTTTCGAGGCTGGATTTTTTGGAAAGTAGACTCTTTTGGATTATTCATAGGCTCAAGAAACATATCAATACACGTTTTCATCATTTAGATATCAGTCGTTGAACACGACCCAAAATTCTGCTTAACCCTAAATCAAGTTTTAACGCAAATCTAACCTAACCAATTGCATGAACATGACCATAATCAAGCCCTAATCATTCTATCATCATAATATATCATTAATATTCTAAATTTTATGAAGCCCTAGATCCATCATAATTAATTGTTACATGTTTTTCTTTTTAAAAAGAATTAAACAAAGACAAGATCAATACCTAGCGTTCTCAC
>BQNB010096532.1:0-25602 GCA_026074375.1 Tanacetum coccineum
ATCCTTTGAACATCTCATGTACAACGATAGCATCTCGACTCATCCGTTGAACATCTCATGTAAAACGATAGCATCTCGATTCATCCGTTGAACATCTTATGTACAACGATAGCACCTCGACTCATCTGTTGAATATGTTATTGATATGTGCTTAATTACACATATCTTTTACCTCTAAAAACGAGCTTAAATGACCAAAAACAGACAAAAACTGCCAAATATATGTTTGTTTTGCATTTGTATTGTGCAGGAAGTGGATATCATCAAAAAGACAGAAAACCAAGCAAAAATGACAAAACTGAGCATGGAATGGAAAAGACTGTGCAAAATCAAGGCCAAAGTCCAAAAATGCCAAAGTCAGAGTAAATATTAATGAATCAGCAGTCAAACCGGAGCCGGAACTGAAGAATACTATTGGATGCAATCTTTACCCATCTGATGGGCCGGGAAAGCCCAATAGTATAACTATGAAGACTGTGAAGACCAAATGGGCCCTCAATCAATTACAACAGCCCATTTGTGTGCAATTGACAAAGACTGTGAAGACTTTGAAGGCCCAATCCTAGCCCAGTTACAGCCAATCTCAGCCATTGTACACACAAAACCCACTTCATAACCTTATTGGGCTTGAAAAAGCCCAATAACCAAGCCTACACCTTATTGGGCCCAAACCCAAACCCAGTGGGCCCAATACAAGCCCAAGCCCAACAAAAGCCCATTAATCCTTTTTATAAACTTTAGGGACTAAAAAGGTCATTTTTAAAAGTGTTTTATAAAGAAAAATGGAAAAATAAAAGAAAGGGACTAAAACTGCCAAATGGCAGTTTTCCTTTTAGTATAAAACCACAAGGGCTGAAATTGCAATATACCTAAAGTCTCTTTATTTCTTTTAGTTATAAAACGACAAGGACCATTTGTGTACAACTCCAAACCTATTTATAACTAATTTTCGGCTTAAAAGAAAAGGAAAAAGAGAAGAGAGTTGAGGGACTTAAATTGCACCTTCTCCAAAGATTACTTTTAAAATCCTGCAACCATACACAGTACCACCCCGTACCCGCCAAAACCCAAACCACCCTCTCCCCCACGGTTTCACGCCCAAACCACCTCCCAAGTACTCCACAGCTCACTCTCACCACTTCCCACCTCCCTAGTGCCCCTATAACCCCTTCCCTGCCAAATTCACACAACCCGAGCACCCCTTTCAATGGTAAGATTGTAAGAAAAGCCAATGGAGGGCTAGGATTAATTGTGAAGCTTCCTACTCTCATAACAAACTCGTCCCAAAGCTTAGAGACTGCTATAAAAGGGAGAAGCCCAAGCCGAAGTCGAAACACCCTGTTTTTTTGTTTAAAGTTTTTAATTAAGCCTTTCTTTTTGTATTATTGTACCTCAGTTCTATTTTCAAAGTTTATGTTGTAAGTTTCTTGGTTTTTAATAAAAAGATAAGAATTTTCTTGATATTGCCATTGTCGAATTTTGAAGTCTAATTTAAGTTCTTCAATTCTGTTTAAACTTGTTTAAGAGTGTGTTAAAGTGTTTAAACAATACTTATAATCACTTTCTCAGCTTTCAATTAACAAAAAATCAGTTAAAAAATCGTTTTATATAATTAAAGGGGTGTTTGGTTTTGTCCCAAAATGGGTCATATGGTGTTGTGCATGGGTCAAGTGCACTCAGCCACTTTTGGCTGAGTGTGTGAGGTTTATTAAGCCTCTTAAATCACCATTGTTAGTTTAGAAACAAGTTTCTATGTCCCTTTTATATTTCTGTCAAAATTTGAATAAGTAAACTTGAGCTTAAGTGCTCAAGCTGCATAAGCAGCTTAAGCACCCTTTTGTTGTGCTCTTTGTTGTGTTACTAGCCCCTTTTAAAAGCCCTTTTGTTCTGTCTTTGGTTTGACAATACAAGTCAAGAGTATGTGTGCATGTGTGATTTTGAAAATAGCCACTTTTAAGCCCCATTGTTCAGCAGCTTTAAATAAGCCTTAAGCCCCAAAACTTTGAAAATAAGCTCTTTTACCACCCCTTGTTATCTGTTTGTGGTTTGTTGTGGCTAAAAAGCTCATATGAGCTTATTTCAATAAGCTCAAAAGCCCCTTTGTTCACTGCTTAAACCTCCCCTGGTGCTGAGCACCAGGTTTAAGCCCCATTTTTCTAGCTTATTTAATACTAAGCATTAGGTTTTTATTGCTTTTTAACATAGCTTATAGGTAGGCTTATTAGGTTTAGCAGCTTATTTCCATTAGTTAGCTTATTTAGTCAGCTTATTTTAAGCTCAAAAGTCCACTTTTTCTTTTTTTATAAACTGTTAGATTTAGCTTATTTTCTCCCCAGCTTATTTTAGGGCTTAATCTAGGTTCCCTTAGCTTATTTAGGACTCCCTTAGGATTAAGTAGCTTATTCCATTAGTTATAGCTTATCTTGAAGCCTTAAGCCCCAAAAAAGCTCTGAAAAATAAGCCATAAGCTTTTGAGCTACTGTCAGCCCAAAAAGCTCACACTTCTGGCTTATTCTTTGAGATTCAGCTTATGTGCTTATTATGAAAATTGTTCCCCATAAGCCCCTCTTTAACTTTGCTTTTATAAGTTTTGGCCAATAAGCACTTTGGACCAAAGTTGTAATCGGGGTCCACTTCAGGGACCATTTGTGTAATTTTCTAATTTCTAGTTAACAGTGTTAGTGCCTTTAGTTAATACCTTGTTACACTGTTAGTCCTAGTCCCCTTTCACTGTTAATCCCTAGTATAACAGCCATTAGACTTTTAGTTAATTAAATAATTAATTTAGGTTTAAATCTAATTAGTTTAATTACTTTTAATTTAATCAGTAAAATTTGGGCATTTTTATATTTTTAGAATTGTTAACTTTTTCTATATTTAATTTCATTTTTTCAGAATTTTTATAACTTTTATTTTTTGTCTTTTTCTATTTACTTAGTTTTAATTAATTAATAATCTTTAAAAATTCATAAAAAATCCAAAAATTAATAAAAAAATATTTTTCTTTTTATTAAAATTTTCTTTTGTCATTTAGTGTCTAGGAAAAATATAAAAATTAGTATAGGCCTTATTTTTCTTAAATTTCAGTTTTAGACCCATTTTACCGGGTAAGTTTTACCGTTTCTTTTCGTTTTACATTCAAACGACCTCCGTTTTTATTCTAGTTTTCTTTATTTTTCAAATTAAGTTAATTAGAATTTAATTTTGATTTTTAATTTAATTTAGCATTTATTTTCTTAATTTTTAGTATTTAGGGTTCCCGATACCTTATTCTGTTCCCCGTATTTAATTTAGATTTAATCTTAGGATTTCTCTATAACTAATTTTGTTTCCCGTAGTTTTTAAGATCTCCATTTCCTATATTTGTTTCCCGTAGAGTAAATTAGATTTTATTTAATTAATTTTAGTTGTAATTATATCAGTGTTCATATCATATATTCTCCATCAGTCAATTTCTCTTCAAACCAGGATAAATTTCAATTGCAGCCTCGTTGGGACATACGACCCGGGAATATCTCTTCCGGAATCTTTTTATCATTGATTCTTATATATTTTATCTCTTTGTGTAGATTTTGACCTTTTCCCTTGGTTAAGGGCATTCGGTTAGAATTTGCATTTGAGTTATTATATATATATACTATCAGACGAATCACCTATCAATTTATCTAAGCTCTTAGAAGCATTTTCAAAGTTGTCAATCTTAATCTGATTACTCTCTTTTTCTTTCTTAAGTCTTTCTATCTGAATCTTAAGAGCATTAATTTCTGATTCATTAAATGAGGCATCTCTTTTAAGAACAACTATTTGATCACAAAGCATACCCTCATTTTTCTTGGATAAGACTAGTTGTTCTTCCACAGAAGCTAAACCTCTTTTATAGTTGGCTAAATCAAATTCAGATTTATTAAGCTCTATCTTTAATTTATCATACTGAGACTTAAGTATCATTCAAAGCTTTTAAGATAATAAGTATTAGTTGAAGTTTTGTTATTGTGTACCTCTGAATCTGAGAATGCCTTAAGAGAAAATTTGGTAGGGGTTTTTCTCTTCTGTCATAAAGCTACAATCAGATAAACTCCTCTATAGGTAAAGTAGCTTTTGGAAGAAGATTCTTCCTCATTCAACAGTATTCCTTGAGCTGTCTTGATTTCTTCTACTATATACTTGACTCTTATGGATTTTGCACCCTAGCAAAATGTTCATCTTATGACAATTGAAAGCATTCTTACCTTTGTCTTGTCATAACCAGCAAGTTTCACTTCCATTGATTATAATCTTCTTTCCAATTTCTCTGATGATCTTTCTTGTTTCATACTTACGGTAATGGCCAATTTGGCCACTTCAAATCCATTTCTTCAAGATCATCTTCATGAATTTGCTCTAGGTCTTCATGAACAACGTGAGACCCATTTAGTTGATTGGCTAGAAAAGCATAGATTATGGCATCATTGAGTCTAGCAGTATTATCTGTAGTACTAGTAGTACTAAGTGAAGAGCTAGCAGTACTAACATGAACATTAGATGTATTAACATCATTTGTACTGCCAGGAGTTGAAACAAAGGCCACATTCTGTGAACTTGAATTTGAGCTTGAGATTACACTTCTTTTGAACCCTCTGTTCAACAAATCTTAAATTGTTGTTAGAGATAATCAAAACTTAATTGAGCCCAGTTCTGGTCTGTTCCACCTGGACCTCATAACAGGCATGCTCCCATTCAGAAGGAAGGCTTTCAAGAATTTAAAGGATTAGATTTCTTGAGGGAAGATGGTGTACACCTAAGATGGCTAACTGGCTTATAATTTTCTAAAGCCGGGTAAAGATAGAATCAAGTAACTCTAAGCTAGAATCATTGAAGTTTTCATACATCTGCTTCAGGAGTATCTTTTAAGTCTTCTTGGTGGCTTCATTACCACCAAATCTTGCTTCTATGGCTTCAAACAAGGTATTGGCTTCCTTGTATTGGTTGAAAATGAGTAGATGCTCACTTGGAAGTGTCATCATCAAAATACTTATCGCTTTTAGATCATTCTTCTTTTGGATCTTCTCATCAGCTAGTTTAATAGCAACAGGTATTGTTGAAGTAGATGTCACCATCAGCGTATTGTAGTGGTTCGTCGCTACTGCTTGAAGGAATTGACATCTCGATGATTCCCAGAGAGCTTAGTCTTGTAGTTGAATTATGACTCTATTCTGAGTCTCCTTGTGTCATATTAACCTTGCTGGAGATGTGGAAGGCTTTGCAAGTGCATTGTTTTGGGCACTTTCTTGATCAATGGGTCTTGATCTAAGGGATTGTACAATGAGTTAGTCTAGTTTGTTTTTTCTTGATCAAGGTTTGTAGAACACCATCGCTATGATACCTCTTGTTGGTCCCTTTTACAGATTATTAAATTAGCTTGTTAAAAGCTTTTGTTTATCTTAGATAAAATCTAAAACAACTCTGATTGAACCTGTAAGTTATATATACAAGATTATGCGAAATAATCTTTATACATCAAAAAAACCAATGTTAAACAGTAAACAAGAACTTTATCTAAACTTTTCAATATATTAATGATACGCAAACAATACTATATGTTTTTTGCCTTAAATTAACTATCGACTTTTCTAATCTGATGCGTATTTTTAACTATGTCATTAAGAGTTCCTTTTATACACCAAGGGAAATCCCTAAATGGGCTTACAACATGCGTGACTTCGTGACTGGTATATATATAAAATTAACTCAAATGCAAATTCTAAACCGAATGCCCTTAACCAAGGGAGAAAAAGGTCAAAAGCTAACAAAGAGATTAAATATATAAGAAAGAATCCATAATAAAAAGATTCCGGAAGCAGTTATTCCCCGGGACGTATGTCCACATGGCTGAGCAATTGGAAAGTTAATCCTGGTTGAAGCGAAATTGACTGATGGAGATTATTTGATATGAACATGATATCATTACAACTAAAATTAAAATAAAACTTTATTTAATCTACGGGATAACAAGTATAGGAAATGGAGGATCTTATACAAAAACTTACGGGATACTATAATTAGTTATAAGGGAAATCCTAAAAATTAAATCTAAATTAAAACGGGGGGGTACGAAGCACGCGTGCACCTGCCTGGGAACCTAATATACTAAAAATATGCAAATAAATGCTAAAAATTAAAGTAAAATAAAATTAAATTCTAATTAACTTAACTTGGAAAATAAGAAAACTAGAACTAAAACGGAGGTAGTTGATGTTTGTAAAACGAAAAGAAACGGTAAAAACGTACCCGGTTAAAAGGGTTAAAACTGAAATTTAAGAAAAATTAAGCTACACTAAATTTTATATTTTTCTAGACACTAAATGACAAAATAAAGAAAATTTTACAAAAAGAAAAATTATTTTTTTATTAATTTTGGATTTTTAATGAATTTTTAAGATTTAAAAACTAGTTTAAAACTAAGAAAATATAGAAAAAGACAAAAATAAAAGTTATAAAAATTCTGAACAAAAATGAAATTAAATAAAGAAAAGAAAAAATTAACAATTCTAAAATTATAAATTGCCCAATTTTTACTGATTTAAATTAAAGTAATTAAATCTATTTAGATTTTTAACCTAAATTAATTTTTTAAATTAATTAAACTAATTCTGTTAACTATAAGGGACTAACAGTGAAAGGACTGAAAGGACAAACGGGGTAAACTAGCAAAACTAACCACAGGGGACTAAAAAAGTTAACTAGGAAAGACAAAATTTCACCAATTGGTCCATGAAGTGGACCCGATTTACAAGGGTGGGTCCAAAGTGATCTTATTAGAAATAGATAAAGAAGCATAGCTGATTAAGGGGCTTTTGAGGGGAAACACACTAACACAACTTTGTAAAGCACTTATGCTTTTATACTCATGAATAAGCTTAAAAAAGTGAGCTTTTGGACTGCAAAAGCTTAAATAAGCTTATGAGCTTATTTTTCTTTCCTTTTGGGTTTTAAGCCAACAAATAAGCTAGAAAACTATGGGGGACAGTTAATAGGCTAGGGGAGTCCTAAATAAGCTAAGGCAACCTAGAATAAGCCCTAAAATAAGCTAGAAATGATTTAAGCTAGTTTGACAGTTTTAAAAGAAAACAGAAAAAGGCTACTTTTAAGCTACTATTTAGGTGACCTAATAAGCTAGTTAAGCCAAGTAAGCTGTTGAACCCTAGAAATTACCCTATAAGCTATCTTAAACAGCAATAAAAAGCTAGGTTATAATGTAAAATAAGCAAACTAAAAAGGCTTAAAGATGGTGCTCAGCACCAGGGTATTCTGTTAAAGAGGGGGTGGGCTTTTTGGCTTAAGCCAAATAAGTTCATAAGAGCTTAAATTGAAAAACTAATCAAAAACAGATTTAGATGACATATTAATGATCTTATTTTCAAAATTTGAGCTAATAAGGCACACTTAAACCTGCTGATATTTGAGCTTAAAATGGAGGGTTCTAAAAAATTGCAAAGCCCAAACTTTTGACTTATACTTGGTCTTACCAAAGGGACAGAACAAGGCTTGGTATATTGGCTAGAATCAACACCAAAAAGCACAAACTCAATGTGCTTAAGCTGCTTATGCAGCTTGAGCACTTAAGCTCAAGTTGGCTTATTAGCTTTTTGACAGAAAATCAAAAGACATTTAAAAACTTATTTTAAAACTAAAATTGGTAATTAAAATGGCTTAATTAAACCTACACACTCAGCCAAAGTTGGCTGAGTGAGCTTGACCCATGCAAAACCCATTATGACCCATTTTGGGTCTAAACCAAACACCCTCTTATTTTATAAAAATCGATTTTTAACTGCTTTTTGGTGAGATAAAGCTGAGATAAGTGATTACAAGTGAGGTTTAATCACTTTAAAACATTCTTACACAAGTTTGAACAGGATTAAACACCTTAATTTGTATTTCAAATTTTGACAAATGCAATATCACAAAAACTTCTTAACTTTTATTTAAAACTGAAAGTATTACAATAAGAACTTAAAAAGAAACTGAGTACAACAAATATAAAGCAAGCTTAAGTAAGTTTTAACTAAGAAAAGTAAAAAAAACGGATTTTTTTCTTTTGCTTGTTCTCTTCTCTTTTATAGCAGCTTAGAGTCTTCACTTGGACTTGGGATGTGTTTGTTGTGAGAGTAGGAAGCAATCCAAGCAATCCTAGCCCTCTATATGTCTTGAGTTTATCTCAGCCATTGAAGGGGTGCTTCGGGTTGAGTGTTTTGACAGGGAAAGGGGTTATAAGGGCAGGGTAAGGTGGTAAGAGGGTGAAGGTGAGCTGGAGAGGTGGTTTTGGCCAAAAACCGTGGGAAAATGGGGTGGTATGGTTTTGGCGGGAGTGGTTATGGCAGGGGTGGGTTGCAGGGTTTAAACGGGAAGTATGGGGAAGAGGCAAGAATGCCCCCCCATCTTTCCTTCTCTTTTCATTTTGTTTTAAGCCGATTTTCAGTTATAACAAGGTTTAGAAAGTGACGGTTTTGGTCCTTGTGGTTTATTAACAAAAGATTTAAAAGGGTTTGGCAAATTGCAAGAATGGTCCCTGCTGTTTATAACTAAAAGAGAAAAAAGGGAGTTTTGACAAATTGCAAAAATGGCCCTTGTGTTTTATTTCTTTTGTTTTCTTTATAAAACAACTTTTAAAACTTGGCAATTTTGGCCCTTTTTATTATTTTTTTCATTTTTAATTATAAAACAAAGTTTTTAAAATTTACATTTTTGGTCCTTATGTTTTATAAATTTTATTGGTTAGATTCTCTTGTATATTGAGTGAGGATATAGGTCTGTTTCACTGTTGCGTTTCAGTGGGCTTTTGTTGGGCTTGGGCTTGTATTGGGCCCATTGGGCTTGTATTGGGCCCATTGGGCTTGTATTGGGCCCAATTGAGTGTGTCTGGGCCCAATAAGGTTTAGGCTTATGTTATTGGGCTTTTTAAAGCCCAATAAGGTTATGAAGTGGGTTTTGTGTGTACAATGGCTGAGATTGGCTGTAACTGGGCTAGGATTGGGCCTTCAAAGTCTTCACAGTCTTTGTCAATTGCACACAAATGGGCTGTTGTAATTGATTGAGGACCCATTTGGTCTTCACAGTCTTCATAAATATACTATTGGGCTTTCCCGGCCCATCAGTTGGGTTATGATTGCAATCCAAATGTATTCTTCAGTTTCCGGCTCGGTTTGACTGCTGTTCTTTTTGTATTGACTCTGACTTTGACATTTTTGGACTTTGGCCTTGATTTTGCACAGTCTTTTCCATTCCATGCTCAGTTTTGTCATTTTGGCTTGGTTTTTTGTCTTTTTGTTGATATCCACTTCCTGCACAATACAAATGCAAAACAAACATATATTTGGCAGTTTTTGTCTGTTTTTGGTCATTTAAGCTCGTTTTTAGAGGTAAAAGATATGTGTAATTACGACTTATAATATCCCCCATACTAAGGTATTGTGTGTCCTCACACATGTTATGATAGTAAACTACGTATGCCCGTTTTCACCATTTTCTAATTTACACTAACTAAACTATTATTTTTGGGATTTTTCTCATTTTTTTTTTTTTGTTAAACAAGTTTGACTTTCTTTTTTTATTTATACTGGGTATCTTTAGAATGAGAAGCGTCCGTAGAGTCGTCCTCGATTTTTCACAAGTTCCAAGCTAAGCAGTGTTTTAAACATGATCACTTTGTGATATAAGTGATATTTGTTTATGCCATCATACTTATGACTTTGTGCGATATTTTCAATACCAACATGGATATACGATTGTATGTGTGTACTTCATTTTAATTTATACATAGATCAACTTATTTTCATAGTCATAATTCAGATGATTCATGACATCAAAGCTACAACTTATTTTGACTTCGTAACTTGATTTCGAGATTTAAACTTTAGAACTTTTTGCTACTTAATCATCATAATCATAAGTTCTTGAAGCTTGGAATGCGTGCTTAGTTTGAACCCATTACCTCGTGTTTAACGGAGCAGGATATCACAAACAACGACCGGTGTTCTTAGTTTGAAAAACAACCCGTTGCTAGCTTAGTGGGAAATCACATCAACACCTTATTCCTAATATGGGCATAAGGTTTGGTGTCTTAGTTTGAACCCTCCCTGGACCTTTATTTCAAGTGGAAGATTCACGACACACATAATCCTAGAAGTAAGAAGTTCTTAGGTTTGAACCCCAACATCGTTGCTAGCGTGTGGGTTATCATCGACACAATCTTTAACTTGTCTCCATAACATCAATTGCACATGCTTTATTGCTAAATTCAATTCAATGAATTTTTGCTTTAAATTTCATTCATGCTTCTTTTGGCCATTTATTTTTAATCACTACAAAATCTCGCTTTGAAAACTCGTAGTTACAATTTGAAGCTTTTTCTGAAAACATTCGATTGTCTTAGTTGTATTAATTAGATTGAGTACGTATGTTAGGTGGATTAGAATTTCACGGATGAGAAACCACAAGTACTGTGTATAAGTTTTAGAAGAATCTTGACTTTAGCACTTCAACTTATATTTAACTCTATCATTTCGTTCTTCACCTTATTAAATTCAAAGCAATAGAATTCGTGAAAGCTTGCCTAAGGAACTAGCTAGGGCCTTCAACACGCGCCAGATCAACGTCAAAATTTATTCTTATTACTACCACAAAAGATAACTAAACTGACGACAAAAACACCTCCTTATTATAATTTTTGAATTTTTAAATAATTTTTTTTTTCATTTTTTTGTATTTTTGGTGGTAAAAACGGGTTCACGTTTGGTAACAATGTCTTGCAGGAAACAATCAAATCGAAGATACCCCCCCAAACTAGTACTAAAATCGTCTCGATGTTTTGAAGGGCATTACATTTATCCTAAGGCGTTTATGAGGTATGCCAAAAAGATAAAAACTTTAGTCGATAAGATTTGGATATCAGATTCCCTTATGAAGTGAGGGTGTGACTCTTGATGAATGACAAACTGAGAGTGTTTCACAATCGGCAATCCTGGACAATAATCAATGAAAACAACATGGAAACACGGGTAATGGTAAGACTGGGGCCCCTTGATTTTACACAACAACAACACTTATTAACTGATACGGTAATAAGCATGGGGTGCTCCCACGAATTTTGCGCTTGTTTAGGGGTCGCGATGCTTGAACAATCACATGGATTTATGATCTGGGGAAGTTTGGAGATCTCGGAAATTCCAAGTGTGGTACGTTTCCCTCCATAAGTAGTTGATTGACAGCGATGACCATTCACTTTGAATTTCGGACCGTTGGCTTTGAAGAAAGCTCAAACAGTGGCTATGGATAATTACTTTTAGTGCTGGTTGAAGGGCCATTCCTACGGGGATTTTTGTTTGACCGAGAAAATCTTTAATCTGGAATTAAAGAGGAAGGACTCGATTCAAATCGATGTTGAAAACACCGGTTTTTGATATTGGAGTCTATGGAGCCTCTTTGTTTTGGCTTATAGATCAAAGAGTTCTCATAGGCTTGATCACGATGTTCATATGTTCATTGAGTTGAACTTTTCCGGTGATCACCCGTAATTATAGGATCGTAAAGTTTGCTTGCTTAAGGGCCAGTAGGCTTTGTGCTCAAGTTACGAAGGAAGATGGCATGCACTTTCCAATATCACCATAGCTTGTAAGGAGTACACCCGATGGATGTTTTGTAAGATGGCGGAAGGCCATAGTGCTTCATCCTAGTTGGTCCGTCAGGCAGGCACGGTTTTCACCTATGGTCCTTTCAAGGATTCTTTTCAAGCCACGATTGATACTTCCACTGCCCACTTGTTTGTGGGTGATAAGCGGTGGGAGACGGTGAGTAACACTCCCTATTTCTGCTTGACCTTTGGCGAAACTGTCATTACAAAATGGTTCCGCCGATCATTATTGATTGCACGGGGAGCACAAATCTGGCGAAGAGAGATTTCAGAAATTTGCACTACTCGGGCATCATTGGTGGGGAGCGCTTTTGCTTCAACCCATTTTTGACAATTAGTCGACTGCCACGAGGGATATATTGTTCCCCTCGTGAAGACGGGAATCGGGTACCCATAATGTCGATGCCCACATGTCAATGATTTCACAAACTTGTATGGAGTTTTGAGGATCTCATCACGTTGTGAGTTTTTCCTTGACGTTGGCAACGAGTCACAGTTCTTGACAAACTCGTGGGCAATCTTTATTGATGGTGGGCCAGAAGAAACCGGAGTCAAGGTTTTTTTGGCTGTGTGGTTTGCACATGATGTCCCCCGGTGGGTCCTTTGTGGAAGCTGAGAGATCTCAAGAGCTTCATTGCGTGAACACATAGCTGATCACTTGATCCGCACAATTTATAAACAGAAAGGGTCATCCAAAAATAAAGTTCACGTCCTTGATGAACTTATTTTCTGTTGGGTTGACATGCCCTTCACTTCGGATGTTACACCGCGTGTAATTTTGCAAAGTCGGCAAACCACGGGGTTCTAGAATCTCCACGAAAGGTACCATATTTAAAGTCTCAAGAGGAAAACATTTCATTTATCTCCTTTAGGATCATTGACGTTTTAATAACGGGTTTTTCCAATCTGGACAGATGATCGGATGCGAGGTTCTCGGCTCCTTTAGTATCAATAACTTTGAAGTCAAATTCTTGGAGGAGTAGAAACCATCGGAGCAATCTCGCCTTGATCCTTTTGCAAGAATACTTAAGGGCGGAATCGGTCCGTATGCACTTTGCTTTTGTTATGATGAGGTAAGTCCTGAATTTCTCGAAAGCATACAATATGGCGTGTAATTCTTTTTCAGTCGATAGTGTAGTTCGTTTGTGCTTCATTCAGGTCTTTACTAGCTTGTGGATAGCCGAAAAAATGTTTCTCATGACGTTGCCCAATACCTGCACCTATGGCGAAATCGTTGCATCGACACATAAGTCTAAATGGAAGGTCCAGTTTGGAAGTCATCAAGATTGGAGCTTCCGTAAGTCTATCTTTCAATGTTTGGAATGTCGAATGCTAGTCATCGGGAGAAGATGATTGGAGTATTCTTCTCAAGGAGATGGGTCATTGGTCGGGATATTTTTGACGAAATCCTGAATGAACGCCGGTAAAATAACCGGCATGACCGATGTAAAACTCTAATTCTTTTGGACGGTGGTGGGATGAGTAATTTTGCATGCATCGATTTTGGCTTTGTTTGTTTGGCTTTGTCAACCTCAATCCCTTTCTTAGAAATCTTATGGCCGAGGACAATGCCCTCTTTGACCATAAAATGGCTCTTCTCCCAGTTAAGACTTAAGTTGGTGTCTTCACACCTTTGAAGCATGTGGTCTAAACGGGAGAGGCAGTTTTGGAAAGAATTCCCAAAGACCGAGAAGTCGTCCATAAAGACTTCCATCGTCTTCTCAACCATGTCATGAAAAATTGCTAACATACATCGTTGAAACGTGCCTGGAGCATTGCATAAGCCGAAAGGCATGCGACGGTAGGCAAACGTTCCGTATGGGCAAGTAAAAGTAGTCTTTTCTTGATCACGGGGGTCAATGGGGATTTGGAAATAACCGGAGAAACCATCGAGGAAACAGTAGTATTCATTCCCCGCTAATCTCTCAAGCATTTGGTCCATGAACGGTAGAGGGAAGTGGTCTTTGCGGGTGGCTTCATTTAACTTACGATAGTCAATGCATACTCGCCATCCGGTAACCAAACGAGTTGGAATCAACTCATTTTCCTCTTCACTTTCCACTGTACATTACCTCCCTTCTTTGGTACACAATGTATCGGGCTACCCAGTGACGAACAATGTCGGAGATAGGGTAAATCAATCCAGCTTCGAGAATTTTTTCAACCTCCTTTTTAATAACATCGTGGATTTTTGGATTTACTCTTCTTTGATGTTGGACCGCTGGTGCATAGTCTTCTTCCATAAGAATCTTGTGGGTACAAAATTCCGGGTTGATACCCTGAATGTCAGAAAGTTTCCAATCGAGAGCTCGCTTGTGGGACTTTAGCACCTTTATGAGAGCGGATTTTTCCTCAATATCTAATCTTTAGCAATAAGACGGGCAACTTGTTGTCGACCTCCAAAAATGCATACTCGTGATGGGGAGGCAGTTCCTTGTGTTCAACCTCAGTAGGTTCATCCTGAAGAATTTGGCTGTATTAGTTTCACAGAACCTTAAGCTCAGTTCGACTTCTGGGAGTTAGTTCCTTGAACTTGGAGGGGGATTGTGGTGGTTCACTATTCCAGATGCTTCTAGAATAAGTATGTCCCCCTCTGGATCATAGTAGAATGGATGTTTATGCTGGACATTACAGGGATCATTCTGATAGGACCAAGAAAGAGTCGGATTCTTCGGAGAAGCAAGAATTCACTATCCCCATATGGTGTAGGGTAGGAGAAGATGTAGCAACTATTGGATCTTAATTCCGGAGTGGAATTTCCACTCGCGGACTATATTAGTTAAACCCAATGAAACTTACTTGAGAGTATTCCTCACAAGCACTATCAATGACGTCAATCTTGTTGGCCGTCTTGTGTGTGTAATTGGCCGAGTATCTCGAAGTCTGATCCAAATTTCATGTGATGGCTTCACTTCCTATTCTAAGAGTTAATTCAACTTGTGACATCATTCAAAGCACGACGGTTTTTAAGAAGCACCTCATCCGAGAATTCAGGGACTCGGGGGTTCAGGCTCATAAATTCTACAACACAAGTCGGCTGGAAAGTGAAATTCACCAACTTTACGGAGATGTCTTTTGCACATTTCCCATTGGTTTAGAATGATAGATCCTCAAGTTCGAGTGTCATGCAAGTTGAGTAAGATCAGGAAGGAAAGCTTTTCCCATACTGAAAATGGCATTTGTTTAATGCTAGCACCTGTAGATCGGCTAATGCTAAGCATTCATCCATCCCTGGATAATTCACAAGAATCGGAACTTGCCGGGGTCTCCATGTTTTCATGGGTATCTTGTTTTAGATGAAAGTATCAGAACATGTTCATTCATCGATAGTTCGAGCTAGAACAGGTTCATTGGAAGTTCGGGCCACTTCAGTAAGTTTCTCTTTTTTCCCAAGTTAGGTTCTTTACGAGTCGAGGCGAATTTGGGATCAAAAAAGAGCATCCGTAAAGCTTATCTCGAAACTCATATCTTTGTAGATTTCATAGGAATGTGTCGATTTGTTATTAGCTGATTTGGCTCTTTCATTTATCACGCCTCGAAGTATTGGAAGAGAAACAGAAGGTTTAGTTTTTGGTACGGAGCAACAACTGGAGCAACAAATGGGATCAAAGAAATAGGAGTTGTGATTGGTTCAGGAACCTACGGAGGTTGGTACGGGTGCAGTACTTTGTGAACCAGAAGGGTTGCAATTGGTCCTTTTGTGACCTAGGTATTGGCTTCACTACTGAACGAAGTATGGAAATTGGAGTCCTTGATATGCAACACCGATTCGGGTAGTGATCCCTTTATGTCTTCGTCTAGGGGTTAGGTAACTGTTGTTTACCAGGAGTGTCCCTGACCCTGAAGTAGAAGCGTATGGCAGTTTACAAACTCTAGCCAAACATATCCGCGATTTGCACATTTTGATTGTTTAATTTGTTTGTGTTCGATTTGCATGCTCTGACCTGGTTTTGGTGGTTAAATTTTGACTTGTTTCTTCATGATAGCTATCATTAAGCCTTGTCGTAGTTGTCAAATCGTTCTTGGGGACAATGCGTGTCTGAGGATAGGGGGGCTTGATTGCTGGAGACTGATTAACCCTGGGGTCTATGAAGTTGTTTCTGACTGAAATTGGACCTGATTAAAATTTCACCTTCTGTTTTGGTTGAAAATTGCTCTCCGTTTTGGTTAAAGTTATTCCCCGATAGAAATTGTTAGCCTTTATTAGCTGAGAGGTATGAACGGGTGGAAACCTGGAGGTTCTAATATGATTTGAAACCTTTTGAGGTCGGGAAATTGGGTTTATTAGTTGTAAATTAGATGCAGCAGCTTGTGACACATACTCAGGAAATGTTGTCCGATAAATGTTGCATGAGTGGGATGTGGACAGTTTGGTGTGAATGGGCACATCCGCAAGTAACACAACTTTAGCTCAATGCTTTGACAGGTGCAGAGCTGGAGATGGGAGGGCGGTTGAAGCTTGGTCTTTGTCTAAGAGCCAATCTGCCTCGGACAAATAATCCTTTTAGTTCAGTACATCAGATGAAAACAGCTTGGGTGAAGAGTTCGTACTTACTGGCAATTACTGCCTTAGTCGTGTTTGACGAAACATTGGACTTGCTCTCGATGATTTTTAAACTTCGCGAGGCATTTGTCAAAAAGTTTCCACCTGCTGCGGGAGTTCAATGAATCTTGATCTTTAATGTTCAAGCATTATAGAATGTATCCAAGTTGATGCAATTCTGAGAATCCATGGTGTGGACATGCCCTAAGTAGATCATTGAAACGTTCCAAGCCTCATAAAACGTATTCATCGAAACTTTGCTTGAATCTGGTGATCTCATTGCGATGATTCGTCGTCTTAGAAGGAGGGATGAACTGGTTGATGAATTTGGATACAGATAGTCCCAAATTTGAATGATCGAGGGGGTTCTTTTTCTAGCCATATTCGGGCTGCTCACTCCGATAGAGAATGGAAAAAGCATATCTCTTATTCGTAGCAATTGGACCATTGGGGACCTCTTGTGGAGGTGATCTTGTTGAGTAACGGATTATGAGCATGGGGTTTCTTTGTCATGACCGAAGAACTGGTTTTTTTTTTTTTTTTTTTCTCGTCTGGACAAGTTTGATTTACCTCATGCTTCAGCTCGAAATTGTTTGCTACAATTTCAGGAATAAGGATTGCGTCCTCGTACCCCTCGGTGGGTGCTTGGAGCAATTGAGCCATAGTTCGAGTTGTCTTGCCATTGGCTCTCGGTAGGATTCTTCCTGAATATGGGTATTCTATACGAAGAGTTCAATATCATACTGGCGGTCCTTCTGGTGGAGGAGGTCGCGGATACGAGAATGTGATCGAAGTGCGCAGGCACAAATGCGAAATAAATAAAAAAGAGTTAACTAATTTTTTTGGATTTTTGGATTTATAATTAGAATTTAATTTTGATTTTTAATTTAATTTAGCATTTATTTTCTAAATTTTTAATATTTAGGTTTCCCGTACCTTATTCTGTTCCCCGTATTTAATTTAGATTTAATTTTAGGATTTCCCAATAATTAATTATGCTTCCCATAGTTTAAGTTCTATCCATATTAACTAATTTTGTTTCCCGTAGTTTTTAAGATCCCCATTTCCTTTGCTTGTTTTCCCGTAGATTAAATTAAGTTTTATTTAATTTTAGTTATAATCATATCAGTGTTTCCATCATTCAATTTCTCATCAAACCAGGATAAATTTCAATTGCAGCCTCGTTGGGACATACGACCCGGGAATATCTCTTCCGGAATCTTTTTATCATTGATTTGCCTAGTAGTATTATATACGTATACTATCGGGCGAACCACGCGAGCATAAATCTTATGCCTCTTTCCATTTGGAAAAAGCTTTCCCTACCCGAACTTACCCCCACGCGAATGACTTTAGAATTAGCGGATCGATCCATTACTCGTGCTAAAGGACTCGCTGAAGACGTTGGTTCGTCTTAGAGTATGTATATAAAATACCTCAAATGCAAATTTCAACCAAATGCCCTTAACCAAGGGAAAAGGTCAAAAGCTACACAAAGAGATAAAATATATAAGAAAGAATCAATTATAAAAAGATTCCGGAAGAGATATTCCCGGGTCGTATGTCCCAACGAGGCTGCAATTGAAATTTATCCTGGTTTGATGAGAAATTGAATGATGGAAACACTGATATAATTATAACTAAAATTAATTAAATAAAACTTAATTTAATCTACGGGAAACAAGTATAGGAAATGGGATCTTAAATACTACGGGAAACAAAATTAGTTATAAGGAAATCCTAAAATTAAATTTATACTAAAGTACGGGGAACAGAATCAGTTATCGGGAACCCTAAATACTAAAAATTAAGAAAATAAATGCTAAATTAAATTAAAAATCAAAATTAAATTCTAATTAACTTAACTTGAAAAATAAAGAAAACTAGAACTAAAACGGAGGTCGTTTGAATGTAAAACGAAAAGAAACGGTAAAACGCACCCGGTAAAAACGGGTCTAAAACTGAAATTTTAAGAAAAATAAAGCCTATACTAAATTTTATATTTTTCCTAGACACTAAATGACAAAAGAAAATTTTACAAAAAAGAAAAATATTTTTTTATTAATTTTTGGATTTTTTATGAATTTTCTAAGATTAAAAACTAATTAAAACTAATTAAATATAAAAAGTCAGAAAATATAACTATAAAAAATCTGAAAAAATCAAATTAAATAAAGAAAAAGTTAACAATTCTAAAAATATAAAAATGCCCAAATTTTACTGTTTTAAATTAAAGTAATTAAACTAATTAGATTTTAACCTAAATTAATTAAATAAATAACTAAAAGGCTAACTGCTGTTATACTAGGGATTAACAGTGAAAGGGAACTAGGACTAACAGTGTAACAGGGTGACTAACCTAAGGACTAACAAAGTTAACTAGAAAATCGAAAATTACACAAATGGTCCCTGAAGTGGACCCCGATTACAACTTTGGTCCAAAGTGCTTATTGGCCAAAACTTATAAAAGCAAAGTTAAAGAGGGGCTTATGGGGAACAATTTTCATAATAAGCACATAAGCTGAATCTCAAAGAATAAGCCAGAAGTGTGAGCTTTTGGGGCTGCAAAAGCTAAATAAGCTTTTTAGCTTATTTTTCTTTCTTTTTGGGGTTAAGCCAACAATAAGCTAGCTGAAAAAATTATGGGGACGATAATAAGGATAGGGTGTCCTAAAATAAGCTAAGGATACCTAAATTAAGCATAATAAGTAGACCCCCAACAACCAACATATGAAAAAGCTTATGGAGGACAGTTTTATAAAAGAGAAAAAGGCCTTACTTTAAGGTTTTTATTAAGCTATATAAATAAGCTATCTAATAGAAATAAGCTGCTTGAACCTAAAATAGAACTACTTTTTAAGCTATGCTTAAAAAGCATAAGAACTATAGCTTTATATAAAATAAGCTTAGGAAAAGGGGGCTTAGTTTTGGTGCTCAGCACCAGGGGAGGTCAAACAGACCTTAGGGGCCTTTTTGGCTTATTACAATAAGCTCACAAGGGCTTATTTCCCAAAATTAAGCCAAGACAGATGGAAAAGGCAGGTAAATGAGCTTATATTCAAATTTTAAGCTAATTAAGTGAACTTCAATCCTGTTGATTTTAGAGGTTATTTTGGTTGAATTTGGCTGTTTCAAAGAAAATAGCCTTTTGCAGACTTATTGTTACTTGGTAATTTGAATAATGAGCAGAGCAAGGGGTTAATTTTTAGGCTTTCTATAGCTAAAATAAGCACAAGAAAGAATATGCTTAGCTGTTTAAAAAGTTAAGAGTTTAACTCACTTTTCTTTATGGATTCTGACAAAAAGTTCAAGGGTTCTCATAAACTATTTTTTACAATAATCGTATGGTTGAGATGGCCCTAATGAGTCTCACACCACTCAGCCAAAAGTGGATCTGAAGTGAGTATGACCCATTGCAAAATCCATTTGACCAATTTTGCAGTCAAAGCAAACACTCCATTAATTTTAGAAAAAAGTTTTAACTGATTTTTTTGTTAAGGCAAAGCTGGAGAAAAGTAATTATAAGTACAGTTTAAACATACTTAAAATACAAATTCTTATATAATTTAACAGATTTTAATAGAACTTATATGATCTTGAATTTAGACAAGTGGTAATATGAAATTTTTCAAAGTTAAAACTCATTAATTTTCATTAATTTAAAGAAATCTACAACATATTATAAAATAGAACTGGAGTACAATAATGATATTAAAGAATTTTTAAAATATTTTAACTAAAAACAGGGTTTTTTTTTTTTTTTTTTTTTTTTTTTTTTTTTTTTTTTCCTTCAATGTATAGCGTCCACACAGTTAAACCTTGACGAGAGCGTTGGGGGGAGGCTAAACACTCTGGAGAGTGATCGTGGGGAGAGGACCAGTCTATAAAGTAAGTAGTATTGTAAAGTGTTAAATAGTGTTTTGTGTTTGTTGTGTAAAATTGTTAATTACTTTTCCCATTTCCCTACCAACGTGTTTACCACTGTTGTTGGTTTTGTTTATTGTCCTGGATTGCCCGCGATGTGAAGACTCTCAAGTGTTGTCATTTCATCTAGCAGTTCATCATCCTATGCTTCATTTGGGTTGTAGATTTACCTTTTAGTATGAGTAAGTTAGGTTGTGCGGGGGCTTTAAGTTTAAGTAGACTGTGGTGGTTGGGCTGGTAAAGGATTTTATGTCAACCAATGAAGGAAGAGGGTTTGTGTAGAGTGTGGGAAAGGAGGCGGGTGCTTGCTTCAGGTTTTGTTTTGGTAGGCCACTGAAGACTGTGGTTACTGTTTTCCACGGGAGGAGGGTGTCCCATAACAAAAATACCTATAAAATGAAACAAAAATTGAATAATTTTTCACAAAATTATTTATTAAGTGTTTGGTATAAAGTTTTGGCTGTTCTTTTTGGGTTTGTATGTGATTAGTTTTCAAGTGTCTTGTTCAGGCGGGTTGAGAACAAGTCGTAATTGTGAATGTTATCAAGGCCATGACTGGATCCTCGTTGGACAGTAGTGACTCAGTGTATTTTCTTAATAATTGTGAAAATGTACCCCAAGTGGTTAGGCACCAGTGTGGGTCTCTCGTATTGGGGTGGGGGACCTTGATTGTGGAGGAGTTTTCTAGGGGATATATGGTTTAGGGGGGGGGGGGGAGGAAAGGAGACAACATACTAAACTGGTTTTTCTTAGCATCCACCAGTTTGAATTTAGTTCTAATTGTGATATTATTGATTTGCAGGATTAGACAGATGCACTGGCTTATCAGGTATATTTTGCGGGATATGTATTTGTGTTTACGCGCGTAGTTTTCACTTTGCTTGAGTGTGGGGGTCGGGTGCTGTCTAACGATATAAAAGGCAAAAAGTAGCACCACATTCTTGAGAATGCAATATTTTCCGTAGCGGAACTGCAAAAAATGCCCCCCCCACACATGAAGATTGTTTTTTGCCACAATGAAGCACTGCAGTGATAATTTTGGATCTACGGCAGTCGTTATTAGATGTGTCTGTATAGATTTATCCCCACTCCACACACCACACCGACACTCTAGCAACATGATGGCGGTTCAAAAACTTAAGACGTCTTTACTTATAGGGGATTTGGCCACCCCCACTCCCCTTGACGCCTCGGCCACTGTTCACCCCTCTGTGTCGTGATATCTCATCTTGGAATGAATGGTCTAGGGTGAGGGTTTCAAACTCAAACCACAAATCCTTCACCGCCATATTAGGAATAGTGTTTGATGTGATTATCTATCTTACGCTCAGCAACGGGAGTGGGTTTTTTCAAACTAAGAACATCGGTCGTTGGTCTGTGCTATCCTAACTACAGTTAACCACGAAGGTCGGGTTCAACTAAGGAACGCATTCCTAAGCTTTATGTAACTTATGATTTTGATTGTTAAAAATGTTGCAAAAAGTTTAATCTCGAAAATAAAGTTACGAAGTCTTAATAAGTTGTTCGCTTTGAGTCATGATTCATTTTGTATTATGACTATGAAATAAGTTGGTCTATGGTTAAATTAAAATTGAGTACAACCTTCAATCCGTATATCAATGTCGGCACGTTGAATTATTCACAAGTTCATAAGTATGAGGGCTTGACTTATAAATTATATCGACAAATGATCTTGTTTAATTGCATTAGCTTGGAAATTGTGCAAAAATCTGAGGACGATGAAATTTATCGTAAGGACATACGTAGATCACTACGCGTGCGCTTTCTCATTCGTTGATCCCAGTATGGACAAATAAAAGAAAGCCAACTTGTTAAAAAATGAGAAATCCAAAACTATTAGTTGTAGTTAGTGTAAATAAAGAAAATGGTGAAAACGGGGGGCTTACGTTGTTTATTCCATAACATTTGAGTGTGAGGAACACACAAATACCTTAGTTTGGGGGATTGATAAGTGCTTAATTACACATATCTTTTACCTCTAAAAACGAGCTTAAATGACCAAAAGCAGACAAAAACTGCCAAATATATGTTTGTTTTGCATTTGTATTGTGCAGGAAGTGGATATCATCAAAAAGACAGAAAACCAAGCCAAAATGACAAAACTGAGCATGGAATGGAAAAGACTGTGCAAAATCAAGGCCAAAGTCCAAAAATGCCAAAGTCAGAGTCAATACTGAAGAATCAGCAGTCAAACCGGAGCCGGAACTGAAGAATACTATTGAATGCAATCTTTACCCATCTAATGGGCCGGGAAAGCCCAATAGTATATTTATGAAGACTGTGAAGACCAAATGGGCCCTCAATCAATTACAACAGCCTATTTGTGTGCAATTGACAAAGACTGTGAAGACTTTGAAGACCCGATCCTAGCCCCAGTTACAGCCAATCTCAGCCATTGTACACACAAAACCCACTCAAAAAGCCCAATAACATAAGCCCACACCTTATTGGGCCCAAACCCAAACCCAAGCCCAACAAAAGCCCACATTCAATTTTTATAAACAGCAGGGACCAAAGCTGCCATTTTCAAACTTCTCTTTATTTCTTTTAGTTATAAAAACAAAGGGACCATTTGTGCTTATTTGGAAACTTACTTATAACTGCCATGGCTTAAAAAAGAAATGAAAGCAGAATGAAAGTTGGGGGGGCAAAATTGCCTCTTCCCCAACAATTGTGTTTAAACGTTATACCCTCCCCTGTACTCGAAACCATTCCCGCCAAACCATACCACCTCCCTCACCCACGGTTTCTCTTCTAACCCACCTCCCTAGTACACTCAACAGCTAAGCCATATCCTTTCCCACTCCCCATAACCCTTATAATAAGCCATGTTGGCAATCTTACACAAACCGAGCAACATCAATGGCTGAGGTTGTATGTGAAGAAGCACAAAAGTGATCTGAGGGCTAGAAGAGTGTGCAAAGGTCTGTACTCACACAACTAACACAAGTCAAGAAAAAGTGAAGACTTAGGACTTGTATAAAAGCTAGAAGAACAAGCCGAAGTGAAACACACCCTGTTTTTAGTTTGATTTTTTATTAAGTCTTTTTAGCATTATTGTACTCAGTTCTATTTTAAAAATTATGTTGTAATTTCTTTAATATTAATGAAAAGTTAAGAGTTTTACTTTGAAAAATTTCATATTACCACTGTCTAAATTCAAAGATCATATAAGTTCTTTAAATCTGTTTAAATTGTATAAGAATGTGTTTAAGTTGTTAAACCTTACTTATAATTACTTTTCTCAGCCTTCCCTTAACAAAAAAATCAGTTAAAACGTTTTTCTAAAATTAAGGGAGTGTTTGGCTTTGACTGCAAAATGGGTCAAATGGAGTTTGCAATGGGTCATACTCACTCAGCCACTTTTGGCTGAGTGTGTGAGACTCATTAGGCCAGCTCAACCATAAGTTTATAGTAAAAAATTAGTTTTTGAGAACCCTTGATCTTTTGTCAGAAATCCATAAAGAAAAAGTGAGTTAAACTGCTTAAGCTGTTTAAACAGCTTAAGCATTTCTTTCTTGTGCTTATTTTAGCTATAGATAGCCTAAAAATATAACCCCTTGCTCTGTCATTATTCAAATTACCAAGTAACATTAAGTCTGCCAAAAGCTATTTCTTGAAAACAGCCAAATTCAACCCTAAAAATCAGCAGGTTTAAGTTCACCTTAATAGCTTAAAATTTGAATATAAGCTCATTTACCTGCCTTTTCCATCTGTCTTGGCTTAATTTTGGGAAATAAGCCCTTGTGAGCTTATTGGGATAAGCCAAAAAAGGCCCCTAAGGGCTGTTTGTACCTCCCCTGGTGCTGAGCACCAAAACTAAGCCCCCTTTTCTAGCTTATTTTATATTAAGCTATAGGTTCTTAGTGCCTTTTAGCATAGCTTATAAGTAGTTCTTTTAGGTTCAGCAGCTTATTTCTATTAGATAGCTTATTTATATAGCTTAATATAACCTTAAAGTAGGCCTTTTTCTCTTTTTATAAAACTGTCTCATAAGCTTATTTCATTTCTAGCTTATTTAGGGCTTAATTTAGGTAGCCTTAGCTTATTTTAGGACTCCCCTATCCTTATTATCTGTCCCCTATAGTTTTCTAGCTTATTTGTTGGCTTAAACCCCAAAAAGAAAGAAAAATAAGCTTTTTAGCTTATTTTTCTTTCTTTTTGGGGTTTAAGCCAACAAATAAGCTAGAAAACTATAGGGGACAGATATTATAGATAGGGGAGTCCTAATGATAAGCTAAGGATACCTAAAATAAGCCCTAAAATAAGCTGAAATTAAATAAGCTATCTCTAACAGTTTTATAAAAAGAGAAAAAGGTGAACTTTAAGCCTGAATTAAGCTAACTAAATAAGCTATCTAAGGGATTTAAGCTGCTAAACCTAAAATGCCTACCTATAAGCTATATCAAAAAGCACTAATGTCCTATGGCTTAATGGCAAATAAGCTAGAAAAAGGGGGCTGAAATAGGTGTCTAGCACCAGGGGAGGTACAAACAGTGGCTTAAGGGCCTTTTTGGCTTATTACAATAAGCTCACAAGGGCTTATTTCCCAAAATTAAGCCAAGACAGATGGAAAAGGCAGGTAAATGAGCTTATATTCAAATTTTAAGCTATTAAGGTGAACTTAAACCTGCTGATTTTTAGGGTTGAATTTGGCTGTTTTCAAAAAATAGCTTTTGGCAGACTTAATGTTACTTGGTAATTTGAATAATGACAGAGCAAGGGGTTATATTTTTAGGCTATCTATAGCTAAAATAAGCACAAGAAAGAAATGCTTAAGCTGTTTAAACAGCTTAAGCAGTTTAACTCACTTTTTCTTTATGGATTTCTGACAAAAGATCAAGGGTTCTCAAAAACTAATTTTTTACTATAAACTTATGGTTGAGCTGGCCTAATGAGTCTCACACACTCAGCCAAAAGTGGCTGAGTGAGTATGACCCATTGCAAACTCCATTTGACCCATTTTGCAGTCAAAGCCAAACACTCCCTTAATTTTAGAAAAACGTTTTAACTGATTTTTTTGTTAAGGGAAGGCTGAGAAAAGTAACTATAAGTAAGGTTTAACAACTTAAACACATTCTTATACAATTTAAACAGATTTAAAGAACTTATATGATCTTTGAATTTAGACAGTGGTAATATGAAATTTTTCAAAGTAAAACTCTTAACTTTTCATTAATATTAAAGAAATTACAACATAATTTTTAAAATAGAACTGAGTACAATAATGCTAAAAAGACTTAATAAAAAATTAAACTAAAAACAGGGTGTGTTAAAAAGCTTAAATGATATTTCAAATTTTGACAATGGCAATTTTCAAAAACTCTTAACTTTTATTTAAAACTGAAAGTTATTACAACATAGGCTTTAAATAAACTGAATACACTTTAAAAGATTAAAAGAAAAGACTTGGAATTGAAAATTAAGCTAAAAAACATAAAAAAAA
>BQNB010096533.1:1779-25602 GCA_026074375.1 Tanacetum coccineum
TGCCGGCTCCTTTGTAATTAATGGGATCTTGGAATGTGTTGGATGTTAGTGAGCATGTTGTAGGTATTTATAGCTGCTAGTTACAAAAAAATTTGTATTTATATCTAAGGATAGTGTTGCATTAAATATTAATACATGTATTGTTTTTTACCTCACTGTTTGATCCTTCAATTGCTAGTGGTTCATCTAAAATGGAATCAACGATAAATTCACCTGCTCCTTTTCGTGTCAAAAAGGTGAAGTGGATCTGGAACACGTGTTTTTTTCCAATGATTTTTTTTATTTCACTTGGTATTTGGCAGCGGTTTACTCCTTTGTACTTCTGTGCTAGTTTTAAAGCTAGTAACCTTATCGCCCGCTGGTGTGAAAAAGGTGAAGTGTGCATTTGCTGTTGCATCTGTAACTGTGGCTTTGAACACGTACCTGTTGTTTTAGATGGGTTGTTGTCATTGCATTAATAATTCTTGGAAAGAGGTGTCTTGGTTACGTGTGTGCGTTTTATGTTAGATGTGATACCTGTAAGTTGGTTGGTCCAGTTGTCTATGGTCTTCACAATCGTACACGCCGTTATCTGATGTTGCCTTTTCGCTACACTGGTTGCATGATGTCTAGTACCATTCTCTGTTTTCTCTTATTCGTGTGACCATTGCTTCACATGTAAAACGTACTCCCTGCAAAAGTTGATTAGCACTTGTTGGCAAATGTATGTTTCAAGTGAGTGTGTGAGTGGTTGTTTTGCACAGACCTTAAAGCTGACTAGATTTGTTGTAGGAGTGTATGCAATGTTTCTCCGTTCCTTGTCTTTTCCATCTCAAGGTCTTTAAAGCGGTTTTTAGATACTTGAAGAGGTGGGTTCAGGCTGTACTTTTCCTTGAATCTGAATTACAACTGTGAAATGTGTTACTTACAAACATTGTGTGTAAAAGTGGTTTTGAGGTTTATGAGATTGTTAATGTTGCTTATGCGGTGTGTGTAGACTCGGCTTCTGGTATTTTGAGGTTGATGTAGTAATTAGTTGCAGGGGTTGATGATAGTTGCAAATCTGCAGTTATGTATATTTATGTTATTGTTGCAGTTATAAGTAAAATTGTGTTGGTTTGAATGGTACGTACATTTGAACTTTGAGACTCGACAAGAGCTGACATCAATCATTATTGGTTGTGCTATCTTTTCTATTGTGTCTTTGTCTAACTGCTTAGCCAAGTCGTCCTACATTGTGAACTCAACAACATTTCCACTAGTGGCAAAAGAATCGCATATTTAAGTGGTATTGAAATCAGTGATTTATAGTGCAGATAGCATTACTTACTCAAGATTTTCGATTTCAATCTTCCTTTGGTAAGCATCCCTGATGTCAGATAGATCGCCAATGGATCTTATGCTCCCCAAGTAGTCTGTTCGTCATAAATGGCTTTTGTTAGCTGATATATTTGTTTTGAAAATTAAGAGTAATTGCATATTATCTATTAGGATGGAATGAATTAAGCTAACTACACGTTACGTGTTAGTATGGGGTAAATCATTCTTGAGTTTTCATCTTCGTAAGGGATTCTTGATGGCACCTGGTTGTATGATATAAATTTAAAGTGGTTGTCCGGGAACTCTGATTCTTGTCCTTGGAGAATGTCAAAGGTTGTGACTTTTCCGAATTTGAGACTTGTTTTGTTTTCTAGAGTTTGATGGTACGGGTTTGTGGATTCACAAATGAACTTTGAGATTCTATAGGTTATCCCGGATTTAAGCAGTAGGTTGAAGTATTGTGTGTTGTTGACATCCATATTTGCTTGGATAGCGTTATTCTGCGAACAAGTGCAAGGTATGTTTCATACTTCACTTTTTTTAATGAGTATTCAGTTGGAGAATTAAGTTCTTTTACCTCTATGTCTATTAGAATGCAGCATAACGCTATTTCTCTCATGTCAGGAACGCTTTTGGAGATCCACTTACTGTAGACTTTTGCTTCCAGTATGCGATTTCGCTGTCCAGGTCTCAAGGTAGCAATGGTGGTTTGTGACATTTTCGTTCAACACCTAAATTAACAAAATGCATCATTTAGCTGATACATATAAGTGAGTGGCATTTATAAAGATTTGGATTTGGGATCACATTACCTTTAGTCATGGCAAATAATTAGATTCTACAAATATGATAAACTATGTAAGCATTCTATTAACAATTTTTGTAGGAAACTAATATCGTAGTTAACGTAAGTATTCTACAAATTGTTTTCGCAAGCAAGAGACAAATCTGTTGTTAAGAATGTTAAAATCTACGTGTATTGTGTAATATCTATTGTGTAGTATCAAAACTGTTTAGCAACGCTATGTGATATCATTGGAGATGTTGTATATTGTCTTTTGAGATATTTGATAAGTGAGTTATCTGGATAATCGGGTGTTTTTGATTTTTTAGAAAGTATTTATAAACGATACTTTTTTGGTGTAGGGCTATTGGTTATTTTGTTGGTTTATGAGGATTTTCAAACCATGGGGTGAAGTTGCTCTTACAAAGCTACGTATAACTGACCGTGGTTGAAAATCAGGTCTGGTAGATAGATACCAATCTTTGAGAGAGGCTTTCCTTGGCTTTTGTTTATAGTAATTGCGTAACAAAGCTTTATGGGGAATTGTTTTCTTTTAAAAGTGAATGGAAGGTTAGAATCTTTATGCATTAGGGGAATTCGGTGTATGAAAAATTTCTCGCCAACTCTTGTTCATGTGATGATTTGTGCCTCTGTTACCTTCGACATTAAAGATCTTACAATCATTCTTGTACCGTTGTATAAATCTCCTGACAGATTGACATTTCGCAGTAGCATGATCAGTTATCCAACCTTTAGTTCGAGCTCGTGTGGCGGAAATCCGAGGAATTTCATGGTGTTTAAGTATTCCATCGGATAAAGCATTTCTGTTTCGCTTGTCTCCCTGCCTAGCGGAATAGCTTCATCATTGCTTACGTAAGTCTTGCTTTCCTCTTCAATCGTTGATAAAATCTTTGTGTTTATGACATCTTCAGTGTCGTTTTTCGGACAGACGATTGCTTTATCTTGGAGAGCTGCTGCTGTGGGCATCTTAAGTGTTTCCTGGTCGTAGATGAAATCGATTAGTTCTAACATTACCTTTTCATCAGCGGTAACATAATGTTCGTGAGGGATACTTATCTAGGAGCTGTCTTCATTGTCTTCTTCATCGGGTTCTCCAAGTTTGTTGTTGCCCACATTAAGGAGCCATTTCCTGAATGTTTTTGTTCATATTCACTCAAACCGGGTCTTAGGAGCTTCATATTTTGAGTCAGTTTGCAAACTTTGAAGTACGGCAATAGGTTTGATTCGATGACATAAGACATGATTAGTTCCAAATTCGAAGCTCCTTTTTTTACTGGAAGGGTTTGATGAAAGTCGCCTCCTAAAATGACTGTTTTCTCGTGGGTTGAACAGAAAATATGGTGCATTCATTAAGTCTTTTAGCGTTCTGTCCAATGTTTCAAAACAACGGCGATCATTCATTGGAGCTTCATCCCAAAATATGAAATCTGTTTCAGCTAACAGATTTCCCAACTGCGTGTTTTTTATATGACAGAGGGATTCGTCGGTCAATTCCAGCGGCACTTTAAACTGGGAGTGAGCGATGCGACCTTCAGGCAGAAGTAGTGAGGCAATTCCTGATGAAGCTACTGCTAAAACAATCTTTCCTTCGGAACAGAGTGAGCTAATTATTGTTTTCTAGAGAAATGTTTTTCCTGTTCCTCTATGACCTTAGATGAATATGAGCTCTTGTTGATTGTTCACAATTGCATTCATGATGAGATCGTATATTCTTCTTTGGTCACTCTTTAACTTTGGAACTGAGTGGGCTATTTCTTGCATTAGCAGTTCGCGTTTGTAATTATTTTCTTCCATGAGGAGCTTGTTATTTAGATCGTTGAGTAGATGTTGTGGAGGAGTAGGCAGTCCAAAATCTTTTACTGATTTTCCGAAACCATTGAGTATTGCCTCTATATCCTATAAAATGTATCCTTGTAATTCGGGCATGTTAACATGGTAGTTTTGGATTCCTGTCGTTTCTGATATTTTGTTTGGGCTATCGTCTGACATAGACTACCAATGTTTTGCTCATAGTTTTGGCGGATCTGCAATTTCACAGTAAGTAAGAAGTTGCGCGAAAAGGAATCTGAGTGTTGCTGAAACGGTAGCTTCTTCAAGTGCGATATCCTATTCTTTGTTGTTGCCAACTATACCTAAAGCCTCGCATGCAACACGATAGGTTGGTAACAATCATTTGTTGATAGTTCTCACATCAAGAGGAGATTGACACCCTTTTTGGTGACAAAGAAGCATTCTAAAATAGAAGAGCTCTCCTGAGCTCGGGTGTACATATGCTAATCTTCCAATGGACTTCTTTGTTCAAAATTTCCTTGATTTCCAATTCTTTGCATCCGGGTACCACACAAACTCTAATGGGAAATTTAGATATGTCAAGTGGCGGCCATCTGTGTCCGCATGGTTGTACTCATACCAATCGATCAGTGTTGTTTTCTTCTGGTGAGGCATGTTTATGATTGCTTCTAGTTGTTCTCTGCCGTGGTAGTTAATGCGCTGCATGTTTTCAAGGTGTACAACGAGAATTTGAACAGCCGATTCTCGGTCATGTATGATAAAATCTAGTATTCTCCAGCAAGCTTCATGTGGGCATATAAAGCGACCGTCAACGAAGTTTCTATCTCGTTAATTCGTACTTGCTGGTTGCCAGTAGAAGTAGAAGCCTCGCCAATGGGTTTGGTGATCTTTGCAATATTGCGGTCGGGTAATTTGGAGATGTACTTGATGAGATACTTAATAAGCATGCTCCAACCACAGTACTCCACATTGATGTGAGCTTGAAAGGCTAAATAAAGTGCATGATTATAAGGAACCACATAATGGTTGTCTACATTCAACTCACGCTTGGTTATATGGATTCCTGTGTCCTTTCTTCGGTAATGCACATGCCCATTGCTGTCAAAGAATGTTTTGTTGTTGTAACTTTTAGGAAACTTTTCATTGCATGGTCCATTTTGCATACATGGTGCATTCAAATTCGTTGCACCACAGGGTCCATGGATCATCATATCTGACACTACTTTATATCCAATGGGATCTTCCATAGGGTCAGGTAATTTAGTAGAAATGTATTGGTCAACCTCTTGCGCGTTTTCTATTTTGTTGTTTGGGTCGACCCACAGTAGTGTATGACAATGTAGTAAGTCCGCATTTCTGGAACTCGATGGTGTACAACACTGTATAAAAAATTAGCATAAATTTCTACCGATGTAAACAGTTGTGTGCATAAATTGTTAATGCTGAGAATTGTATTATGTTTTTGGAAAAGGAGCTTGTTAAACTTTGTACTTGACAACCTAAAGATTATAAAGACTATAACAGTTGATAAACTAAAACAGCCGACAATTAAAAAGATTATAACATTTTTTTACTGCTAGTTACGTTTATTCGCCAGTTACTGATGTTTAATCAATAATGATAAACACGCGAGTGATCCGTAAAGAGATTAACAGATTATACCTCCTGTAACGTCGCCAAATATCTCTGATTCTCTGCATACGATGTCGGCTCTATCGGTTGGATTTAGCTCAGGGTATTATGCCATATACCTTTTGATTTCAGGCCAGTTGACATTACATGTAAACGTGATAAAGAACTGTAAATTTCCCAGCGATTGGCAGATTACAAGCGCATCTAGATAGTGGCTATACATGTAACGCGGGCCTTCGGTAAAAGAAGTAGGTAGAATGATATGTGAACCAACCACAATTCTATCATGATCTCCTCTAGAAACAACATCATATAGACCCGACAAATACTCACATCGAATGTCATTTTGATAGGTACGTACAAAATCCATGCGACTCTATTCTATTTCATAATAGACTACCACAACGTATTGCTGAAAGAGCCATCCACCTCTGAATATTAAACCATAGTCATTCACTCGAGGATGTAACTGGTATTTGTAGTACACGTTCATTGATACCTTTTTGCCTCTGCCGCTGCCATCCCGAGGTTTTAACTTCAAATTCGAATAGTGTCCTGGCTGACAGAAAATAAATAAAAGAGGAATCCGGAGGGACATGTATGATTGATGAAGTTTGTTAATACTCTGAGGGGGTCCACCTCTGAGTTTATTAATAACGTCATAATTTGTTCGACTTCTTGGTCTGCTTTTAAATACTATGTCGCCAAGAGTCTGCCAAGTCGGAAGCTCGTATCCACGAATGCCACCCATGTTGTAAAGCCTTATCTTGAAATAAGGAACATTAGCATCTCTGCATTTGTCTCGTGCAGTCCTGAAAAGTCTCACCAATTCATTGTGTTCATCGAGGATGTGAATCAAACGTTGTACAATATCTGGATCAAGGCTTCCTCCATCCGGTCCCCCAAAGTGCTGCTTCTGTTGCTAACTTCGTTGTCTGTGTCATATATGTACAACTATAAAAAAACACAGCTGGTGACCCTCTTCAGTGCACAGTGAGCCGATCCATTGGTATATGTGACCCAAAACTTTAAAAACATAAGGCCCCCTTCCTTTATTGACTGAGTCATCTATTTTGGCACCAAATGACGTCATCACAAACATTTGATTATATGCCCGTATATTCTCCATGAAGTGTTTGTTCGTCAGTAACTCTTTAATAAGGTCGGGAGGATGTGGCGTTTTTTCCATGAAAATTTGTCCTCCGCCACAGCATAGATGGTATTCTGGTCTCCGTTTGCACGCTTTACCTTTAAGCCATTCACAATACCAAAATAAACACCCACAATGATGACATCGCTGGTCACAGTCGCCTAAGTCGATGTATGGTGGCGAACGCCCTACAAAGACGAATTAAAAAAGTATTATTGGAAGTCGCATGACTCAAAATTTGAATAACGTAAGGACATATACCCTGAGTATGCATAGAACTTGATTATGGGATTTCAGCCGACACATTTTCAAAAGGTAGGCGAGTGCTGGTAGTAGGTATGCTTGATTGGTTTATTGCAATCGACATCATTCACCAACACCTCCCTTCTCACATTTCTATGAACACTGCGTCACGCCTTGATGCTGAAAAACGGTTTTATGTGTGGTAACTGTTGTTTCCAGCGTTGCTAGTCGCAGAAGAAAAGGCTCACAGGAGGGTGATACTGCTGATACCAAACAGAAAAGAATACCACATATTTAAAACAAACGATCTAATAGAAATCAATAAGCAACATGTTAAATTTGAAGTACATATCAGTGTGTGAAAAATTATCAGTCACGAATCTAAGCAACTAAAGAAAAGTATCTAGACATTTACCTTGAGTATGCATAGAACTTAATTCAGGGATTTTAGTCAGCACAATTTCAGAATTTAGGCGAGTGTTGGTAGTAGGTATGCTTGATTGGATTATTGCAAGCCTCCTTCTCACATTTCTATTAGGAAGATTGCGTTCGCTGCTTGATGCTCGTAAACAGTGATGCGGTAAACTTTTTTCACCTATGTTGGTACTAGAAGAAGAAGGCTCACAGGCGGGTGATACTGCTAATCCCAAACATAAAAGAATACCACATATTGGTCTAATATAAATCAATAAGTAACATGTTAAATTTAAAGTACATATCAATGTGTGAAAAATTATCTGTCACGAAGCTAAGCAACTAAAGAAAAGTATTTAACTGCACTGCACGTCGGACTGTATTGATGAACCTCAGATGCAGGTTAGCCTGTCACAACGCGTTCTTTTATACCGCGCCAAACATCTGATCGCCTAACAAACCGACCTTCGCCTCGATTGATTATACCAGCTATTCCAATGTTTGAGTAAATATATATTACCAAAACATAAGTATCATATAACAATAATTGAAAGTTTAGATATTTGAAAATTGTGTTGTTAAACAGTATTAGATCACCTGTAAAGTTGTTTTGATTTGGAACTTGAGAAATGGGAAATGTGGTGCAATCACTGTATTAGAGCAGAGTTCCCAAACAGTCATTATATACTACCTTTGCCCCAACATTTCCAGTCCACCCTAATATCTTGAATAGTGTGAGATATGATGATCGGAATGTTCTTAACTTTCGCTTTTTTGTTGTAGCTGTATTGAGAGTAGTTTCATAAGCATTTATCCCATGCTTGACAACCCGAGCCGTGACCTAATATCTAAACAAATAAAAGATATGAACGGAAGAAACTAAATAATCAAAAGGATATTTCGTATGGTACTGGTAACGCTATTACATAACTAACTGCCTGCTCCTGAAGCGTTCATAAATACAAAAATGGATGCTGACTCACTGTGTCGCATAATTTGGTGGAGTTCCGAAAATGTATTGCAGTCACTGTATGTAACAACAGGAGGGTTGTCTGAGTTTGACTAATTTATGTTGAACATTGTTCAAAAAGTCTTTCATTTTTCTTTCGCTTACTGACATCGAAAGAGGTGGGCTCAATATCATTTGTATATAGTTGATTAACCAACGGGTTCCCAATGTCCGAGAAAATAAAAAAACACCAAATGTAAGTAACCAACGCCAATATGAAAATCTTTGGAAATTTTTAAACATATTTCTACACACATTACCCTCAGATGAATTTCCTTCCTACAGACCTGGGTATGGCGGTGCGTAGTTATGAGTCGTTGGTAAAGTGTGTGTAGGTAATAACTGACTCTCACACACGTAGTCCTGAGTGATATCTACAACAACAAAATACTAAAAAAATTACCCACAGACATACATAGTTATAAGCAAGAAGGCCCGTAAGGAAAACAATACCTTTAATATCAGCACATCTTCCACATTAGTACCATATCAAAAAATTGATGAACTCTTGTTGCAAACAGATTATCACAACCAAGGATTTTAGAGAATTACAAAACACTACATGCACGAACTCCGCCGAGTTTAGACCATATCTGCCTCCATTGTTTATCTTCCCCAAGAGCAAGCATAGCCGGTCTCCAAAGAAATTAGAATCCCAAAGAATTGATATCGCAAAAGTGATATTAGCAGTTGTTAGTGGAAAAAGGATTATCCTAAATAGTAGTGTTTGTGAAAAGCTACAGAACTGCTGCAGGTTATAACCTACAAGAGGAACACTAATTTTCTACACCTATGTATTCAATACCACTTAAAATTCCGACGAGACCAAAACACAATAATTGCAAGGCACAATGTACCACAGTGAAACATATAAAGTTAGTATATTCTACCCAAACCTTAATTCTACCCAAACCTTAATATACCAAAATTCTTAACACTAAAAAGAAAACCAAAAACCCAACAATTAACATTAAAGAAAGCAATTATAAATCTTCCAAAACAAATATCACAATTAAACAGAACCTAACATGACAATTAAACAAAACCAAACATCACATTCATCAATAAAGAGCGCAAATCAAACACATGCATACAATTTGCTTAAACAAATAAATATAAAACCGTCATCCAATTCCAAACCTACCGTTATGAATAACTTTTCTGGCGAGATGAAAAACACCAAAACCAATATAAATCCCATAGCATATATAAACCCACCAAAAATGAAACACATCTGGCATCCGTGCGTAACAAACCTGGAAATTGTGAGTGAAGAGCGAGGGAAGTGGGAAAAATAGTGGAAGAGAGATCGGTATCAGCATGGACGGAACCCGGACACAATTGGACCAGGTGCATTTACGAAAATTTATACGAAATGAGAAAGACAAATTTTTGGGACCATGCACTTATGAAAAATTTAACAAAATTTAACGCTACGCCGCAAAATTCCATGGACACCCCTGGTTCCGTCCCTGGGTATGAGTGAGTGAGAGTGATCTGTGAGTGAGAGAGTGAGTGAGAGTGATACGTGAGTGGGTGAGTATGATTGATATGTGAGTTATTTTTTTAATATTAAAAAGCTCTTGAGAGTCATGTATTTGCTTAAAAAAACTGCCTTTTAATAAGATAGTATAATGTCACGATGATTACAAAATATGTATTAAACTATGAACCATCTTTAAAGATTTTTTTTGTTAATATCCATTTATCCGACTTATTCAATAGATATGGAAATGGATGATGAATTGACTTTAAATGAATTGATATGGATATTGACATGAATGATGAAAAACGAGTTTTTTTAGTGCTCGCGTTTCGCGGTGGGGCGGTTTTTGGATTTTTTTGGATATGACGTTTTTGGAGATGTGTTTAACTTTGTTTCGTATATATCTCTTTATGTATTTTTAAGGTGTTCTACATGTCCGTTATTTTATGAAGTTATCTAGCTATATAGATATATAATATAATAAAATATATATATATAAATAATAAAATATATATTTGAAAAATATTATATGTATGACAACATCAATGAAATTAACAGAATGAAATAAATGATGGCGAGGCGTGCTTTTCACAAAAGTTAGTATGATGTGTCCTTTTATTGGTTGTATACTTTGTATGAGAAATAATGTCATGTATGCGCATTTATTTTTGGTCGTTATTGTTTTCTGTGGCGTTTTTTTGAATTGGTATTACCTTTGTTTCATATATAGCGTATATACAAAAGCGTCACTTTAATAAACGAAATGGAATAGAAGATGGCGATATTGTTTTAATTTTGTAGATGTGTATTAGTGTCAAACAAACAGTATGACGTGGCAGTGGTGGTAACAGTGATAAACACATTTTGGTTTTGATACGAAGAATTGGTATGTTCATTTTCAATTATTTAACGCACTTACTTGAAATAGGACGGGAAATAAAAGAGGAGATTGTGAGTCTATTAAGTGGCACGACCTCCTCTATCTATTTCCGATGCATGTTTAAGTAGGTGCGTTTGAATGGAATGAAAATTGAATACTAATACGAAGAAAACATATCAAAAGAGAAACCTGTTTATGGCTGTTACCGTCACTGCCACGTCGCTAGGCTTTATCATATGTCAGATAACCACTATTAAAAGGACCCCGCAAAATCAAACGCATCTATTAACTACCATGTGGAACAGAGTTCTCGTCCCGCGTCGTGAGTTAATATACATATCAGACCTTGCGGCCTGCTTGAACAAAAGTTGTCGGAACTTATATTTTTAGGAGGTTGTAAACGTGTTTTTTTCAATAACTCTTGGTCGATCGTTCACATGGGCACATGTGTCCCTACTAAGTAAGAGCGTCGAACGGTTTCCCGCTAGAGGCTGTCACTTAATAGAAACAGCTGATCCTACGTGAAAGACGAGCCATGAGTTATAAAAGGGGGTCGCTGACTATAGGTGCCCTCATTAAGTAGAAGCGCAAAGTAAACAATCTGTTATATAGTGGCTTCGGTGACACGACGCGCCCAATTTAGCAGACTCCATCCTGCAAAATTGAACGTTAAAGTAATAAATAGAGACATGACAAAAGATATATTCTCGTTACGTAAGCATGACAAGTACATTTTGTGGTATTTCATTTTTAGACCGACAAAAAGCCGATGTCAGTGATACGACAGACATGCATAAAGAATGACATGAAATAAAAGAGAATGCAGCGAAAACTAATTTGCGCCAAATCACTTATCTCGACGTTCTCTTCAATTTCGCGCCATGCTTTGATACGAGCTATCTATCAACAACCTTGGCCTTTTGTCGATCTGAATACGACATATCAGAAAATATATTTTTGGTGCGTTTGGTTGCAAAAGTTGACGATTTGCATCACTCAACAAAAGAAGTAATAAACAAAATATGTAAAGTCCGTATGCGTAGTCTGGTGCACACATAATTGCATCGGTACCGTACGTATTTTTGCAATTAGTTCTTATATTGAAGAATGTAAGCCGAATGATTGTGCTATAAGCTATGTTGACGCACCGAGAAAAATGTCTTACAGTTGTCAAGAATTACAACGCATTCACAGCCAACGAAAGTATAAACCAAAAAAGTAGGAGGTTATGAATGATGTACTTGTTAGTCATAAAAGCTATTCCATTTCACACTTACACAACACAAATCAATATGAAATTCTAGAGAGAGAAAGTAAGGTAGAGAGAGAAAGAAAACTAGATAGAAGGAGGAGGATGGTGGACGGAATCACTAGTTAAAATGAGAACCAACATACTTTCTAACATACTAGGAAGGGGTATTTATAATACATCACTACAAGAAAAAGGGGTATTTGGAAGGGGGAAAAACCATGCCAAATACTCAAAAAGTCGTACCAAATGCTATTTGGCACGGCTTTGGCACACTTTTGGCTCCGTCCGAAATATGAGGGTGCCAAATACATTTAGGTCGAGTTGAAACCGTGCTAAATAGTATTTGGCATGGTTCTTAGGACGGTTTAACTTTGGGGTACCACGAGTGAGGTATTTGGCACGGCTACTGATTTTCCGTCCCAAAATAGGCATTCGTCACACTTTTATATCCCGTGCCAAATGTGTATTTGGTACTAACTCATTTCCCCTGCCGAATGGTATTTGGTACAGTTTTTATCTATAGTGCCAAAAATAACTAGGACGGTTTTATCTACCGCGACAAACGTATTTGGCACGGGTTCTATTTATTGTCACTACTAGAAAACTGGGCAACGCCGACGGTCAAATCCGTTAGTAATCTGTCAGTAACGGCCATTACTAACGGATCACCAACTGAGTTTTTCCGTCGGTAATATTGTAGTCAGTAATTTTACAGACAAATTCTACCGACTGAATTTTGAGAAATTTTTCTAACGGATATACATCAGTAATATCCATTAGTTTCCTAACAAATATGAGAAACAAAATTATCCAAAAATATCATAATGCATTCCAAAAACTTCTTAAAATCTAAAAATCCATATACGAGTTTAATATTCTAATAACAAGTTTAACGTCACAACATGTCTAAAAGAATATTATTCAACACTGAACTACAAATATCAAACGATGCTACCATCATTAAGTGGGAGGGGGATGTGGTGATCTTCCATTGAAACTCCTTAAGCTTTACTTGCTATTCACGACTATCCTCCTTTTATTGGTCCTCAAATTTCGAGCGGCGTCATGACAAATATGGTCTTCTTTCACTGATCTACATCTTACCAAAGGCGTACTTTCATGCATGATCCATACTCCGGAGGAATCCACCAACATTTTTCATGGTCACAAATGAGACGGTGTTCTCATCATTGTATTTATAAGTGCAAAACCAAGTGAGTAGCCCTCTGGATCGAATGTGTCGCAAAAACCTACAAGTGTCAAGATGTACATCAGAAATGATTTGATAACACATACCCATAGGGGGGGAGTTCTACAATAGCACAATACTATATAGTTCAGGTAACTGCAGACGGGTGTAAAAACTGAATAACATTATCTAGGACAGAAAATATTCACTATAAAGGCAAAACAAAAAGTAACCAGCAGCGCTAGAAGCTAGATAACTATGTCACAACCTAGAGACAGGGTAAAGCCTCTTCCGTACTATATAACTAGAAGGGCAGTGGAAGGTTTCAGAATCAAATCAAATATTAAATAACAAAAATAAGGTGAAATTACCTTTGATAGCAACCTCACGGAAGTTACTATTACTCTTGGTGTTGGAGTAAAGCCTCTTCCAGTCATCTAAAACCATCTTACTTGGAGGTAGCAAATCAAGGGGGTCTTTGCCTTGGGATTTGATGCCTCTTCCTCCTCTACGACAACAGGCTTAGGGGGTTCCTACTTTATAGGTTCAGCTTTTGGTTTTGCCTCTTTTAGTTGTTCTGGCTTTTTTACTAAAAGAAGAGGAATAACAGCGTCGACCTGCTTGATCTGACCAAATATCTAGCTAAAATTAGGTTGGTTAACCATGGTCCAGAAATACATCTCAACATGTGGAAACTCAGATATGAAGCTTTTTCAAAACCAATTTAAAACCCCAAGAAAGATTGCATGTCGTGACGATGTCAGCCAAGGTCACGGAATAACCAACTAAGGTGTGTGTTCAAAGCATTAAGACCTCTCTTTATACTGGAACTATAATTCTCCTCAACCTTTAACGCAGACATTCAAAAATATTATTAGGATCATTTTCAAAAAGCATGATGGAAAAAATGACATTCAAAATAAACATATAAAGGTAAAACTTGAAAAGAAAAAGGTTTTGAGTCTGAGACCGTTCACTAGAAAGTACAATATTAAAAACAAATGAAACATCTGCAGAAAGGAAGAAGTAACTAACATGTTTGATGTAGTTGGCATATCCGAGTCTCGACAAGATCTAATCCCTCAAATTAGCGTCAATCTCAAATGAAGAGAAGTTAATCCACTGCTCAATTTGCCCTTGTCCCAATTAGAAGGCCAATGTAAAGCTTATAAAGAAATGCCATAACCAAACGAGGAAAATCAGGACTGCTACCTAACATGGCAAAACAACCAGAACAATACTTTATAAAGGCATAACAGAAAGGGCAACAATTATAAAAAGAGGTTAACGCCACATGACCTCACTGATAATACATGAGCTGTTGGGTAGCAACGTGATGACATCAAATAACGTCTATTTTATAGCATCATTTATCCCATGTTATTAACCCATTTTGTATACTTATTGCAAAGAATTGTTACTTAATCATTTATATTTGAGAATTACAGTAATTATGAAGTAATTGGTGAAAGATAGCAAAAGGCGCGCATTCTTGAGCTTAAATGAAGATATTTTGAAGATTACTATTCTGAAGACCAATACGCCGTATCCATCAAGGAAGATACGGCGTATCCGTGCCTGCACTCACCAAAGACCACAGAGGATAAAGCTCAATACGCCGTATCAAGAGAGACTCAATACGCCGTATTCAAGATATAGTATTTAAATATTCTGGAAGATATCAAACGTGGTGCCTACTCCAAGAAATCCCTAATACGCCGTATCTAACTTCTTGGATACGCCGTATCGAACCGACTTCCAGACCCTATAAATACAAAACTTAAAAACGAGTTTTAAGTGTGCTAAATCATATTCTCGATACCTAAACCATAAAAGTCGATTTTCAGAGGAGAAAAAGAGTAGAAGAGGTCGAGCAACATTATCAATTCCATAGGAGACAATCTGTAATTCTGTATACTTTTTTAATCGTTTAATTTTTGGTATCATTCGTTAACTCGGTTAGTTTACCTTTGCTAAATAATTACTCTTGTATTTATTATGACGTTTGAAGGCTAATACCTTTGGGTACTAGCCATTATTATGAAGATCTGAATGTTTGGTATTTGTTTATCTCGATTTCTTGATTTATCATTGTATGTTTGTTTATGTTTATCAATTTATACTTGTTTACGCGCTTTTGTATGCGACCTATCATTCAACTAGATCTAGTGATGCGGACCAAGTTGATCTAGAGTCTGGGATAGCTCTCTCCATATATAATTTTATACTCGCTAGAATTAAGTTACACAATATGTCCCTCTATAGTCTATGTCTAGGATACAGCTTTCGGGCTAAACGATGAATTGGATAATAGCTAATGGTTTTATTATCGTAGTTGACTAGCAGGTGACCTAGATATGGCAACAAGTAACGTTTTGAATCCATTGGATATTAGACAAGTGGACTATCTAGTGTATAAATTGCTATTAGCGTTAATGGGTAATAGGTCTATATGAGCTAGGGTTTAACAAGATCACAATTGCTTTAATCCCTAAGATAGATTATAATCAGCAAATAAGGATGCTTTATGCGGATGCTTTAATTGTGACAGAATTAATGCGTCTAGGTTTTAGGATGATATAACGCCTAAGTCTTAAGAATGATATGCCACCTCAAGAGAAGAAATCATTGCACTTAATAAACAAACCAACTTTCTAATCGGATTAATAATGGTTAATAAAGTTTTCTATCATAAGGCTCGACCGCTCTTTTATCTTTTGTTAATTAGCTCACGTGGGTAAAAGTGCCTTGAATTGATTATAGTCACCAACCAAACCGTTCCAGTCTCTCAGGCTGAAAACCCCCTTTCCCGTTAGAATTAGGAACTAGGACTGACATAAGTTTAACATAGGTTTAGAATAGAGTAGAATTAACATAGATTAGATAACCAAGATATTAATTAAATTGATAGATTCAACCTCGTTTCAAGTGTTCGACACCCTACTTACCACAAAACTACTACCGATCGGGTACACTGCCCGTTAAAGTGTAATTTTTGGTTTAGTCGGCAAAATATAAATTTAAAACTTGAATCAATAAAATATACACCATACAACGACACATCAAGTTTTTGGCGCCGTTGTCGGGGAGTGAAAATTAATCTTGATTTTTATTTGATATTTTGGTTTTTAACATTAGATTATATCTAACCCTTAGAATTAGTATAATTTAGATTAGTGTATATTCTTGTATATTCAGTAAATTTTGTATATTTAACTTTAATTGTTTGCTTGTATATATGTGTGTTTATTTATTTAATTATTTTTCTTAAATACACTGTTCTGGTCGGCAGTTGAATACGGCGTATCCATTTCCATCGAATACGGCGTATCCAGTTTTCTGTCTAATACAACGTATTCATCCCAACAGATTAATACGGTGTATCCACTTCCATTGGATACGGCGTATCGATCATCTAATAAAATTCATTTCTATTCTCGAACTTAAAGCCTAATTTTTTTTTATATATATACCTTTCTTCTTTGGTTCTACGAATAATTTTCTGGATATTTTTCAGTAGGAATGACAAAGGTTATCAAAGGAGACGTTTCGCTCACTTGCGATACACCACTTAAAGTTTTCAACAAGGAAGTCAGTCGATTAAGCGGAATGGATAATGATTTATTCACATATAAAGTTGAAGTTACTAACATCCCATGTAACTCGAAAATAGATGATGACTCGGAGCATGAAGCTGATGACAACATGGGGTATGATCCGTCTGATATTGCATTTATTGAATGGTTAGCATCAAAATTTTCAACTACAAGACAATAGATTATTATACTATGAAAGCATTATGGATTTACTGGATCAGAGGAGATGATGAAGTAGAGATCACTGACGAGGAATCTTCTGATGATGAAGATGAAATTGCTGAAGTCTTTAGAATCAACAATAATATATTTAACTGCGAGACACCTCTCCGTTCAGCATTCAACGAATTTAATTACCTTCTCAAAATAGATCCGGACTTACTTACGAAGGATATTATGGGGTTTAAGACCTATGAAGATTACAAAGACGACTGGATCTACGAATGGAATAAAGATGTACCATGGGTATACGACAATCCATGGCTTGATAATGGAATATGGAAAGAGCCAACACCAGTCAAACATATGTGCAAGCCTTTCAATTATATGACTGGATGTTTGAAATGGCTAACCTGTAGTTGGAGAGATGATGGATACTGTAATGAAAGAAACTTACTAGGAACTTACATTATTGGAAACCAACTCCATTATCAGGATTACGAATGGTATGAAGCTTTGGAAGATTGCGAATTAAAAAATGAGGCTTTAAGAAACAAAGCTATCATGGAAGGAATTATCAAAGAAGATGATGATAAGTCACATTACGAACAAGAGAGACGATGGAACGTATATACTAACTATGATGATGCTTATGAGATAAATCATGAAGATAATGAGAGAGAAGAATTATGTGAAGTTCATGAGTCGCCGGTGTGCAATATAAGGAAGTATGTGATGATCAAATATTCATTCAATAATGATGATGAGTATGTTGCTGTAAAAGAAGACGAATATGACGATCTTATGATTACAAGAAAAGAGGCATGCCAGGCTTACCAAGAAATCTTTCGGATTATGGACGAAAGATAGATGGTGACTAGAGTTGATTAAAGGAAGCTGAAGAAACGTCTAACTTAAAGACTTCGTTGTAAACAAAAGTGCTCCCTGAGAGACAACCCAGAATGTTATTTAATTTTGTTATCAAGTCTGTCTTCCCAGACATCAATACGGCGTATTCGCTCCATACCATACGACGTATTGATTATCTGGACGTTATCAGTCTTTATTTTTATTGCACTTCAAAAACATTATTGTCAGATTTTGAATACGGCGTATTCACTAAACTGATACGCCGTATCCACCAGACTCACTCGTAATTATTTTGTTTAGATTAGTTTAAATTAACCATAGGTACCAAGATAGGAATACACATGTTCTTCTTATATTTTCTACACGACCTCGTGAAAGAAATATCGACAAATATTGGTGGAGAATTTAAATATCTAGAGATCTTGATGTGTTGAAGTCTTGAAACTTCAAGGCGGCTGTTCAAAACGAATTCTTGCTTACAAACGAAACATGGAGAATCTACCGAGCAAATATCAGGGGAGTTTCTCATTCTAATTCTTTTTAAATTCCTGTATTTAATGTTTTATATATACAACGAGGACGTTGTATAATTCAAGTGGGGGGATGGAATTAGAATGTTTACTTATCCTATTTTTCACACTAAAATGCTTAAATTATGCTCAAAATTAAAAAATTTTCAAGCATACTTTTGTGAAATTACATGTTACATAACCCGCGCATAATAACCCTCGTTAGATATTGTGAGGATTTTGCCTATCCATTTCCAAATGTTTACCCAAATTCTATAAAAATATGAGTGTGCCGGTGATGTTGTAGACTTTAAAACTTGGCTTGGTATATCACTCGAGACCGCAATGATAAGTACTATGGATTTAGATGGAGTAACTTGTTTAAATTGGTAATTTTTAGGATTACACCAAAATCACCTTTACATGTTGCTTATTAACTAACTACACCGGTTAGTTAACCTCCCGTTTAAACCCTTCTCCACTCTCATCTTTAGAGTGGTGATCCACCAGAACAACCCATAGAGCCAATCCTTTAGGAATTTACACCAACTATTTGTTTCGTACACCCTTACACCTTAACCTACTCTGTTAGATTAAGTTTAATTTACAGTTGCTAGTTGCTTAAAGTGTAAAGTTTGTATTTCCCGAGTCTTGTGTCGTTTTCTATCTTTGGTGCGATTGGAAATTTGCACATTGCAAATGGGAATGTATATTAGTAGTCAAAGTTCATGTGATTTTACCACCATCACAATTAATGGTGAGTCCGAAGAACGAAGAACTACCGAAGGAATTATCCAGAATTATTATGATCATGAAGTTGGTGAAACTACACCGAGATTTGAAGAATAGTTAGCAAAAAAAAATCTAAAAAATAAAAAAAATACAAAAAGATTAAGAAAAAAAGTTTGAAGATAATCGTTTCACAAAGGAATTACCGAAGGATCGATTATTTGTTGATACGTTTAAAAAAATCGACGATGTAAAGTATTGTAAAAAGTGGAAGATATCGCCACTTTCCTTGTAGAGTATGTAAAAGTTTTGGGATGATTGGGAAGTTGACCGTTACGGGAACGCCAACTTAGGTTGTTGTTTTTGATCGATGATCATGACGTTGTAAATAGCTGTGTCTTAATCATGGTAACGGTCAGGAAAAAAGTGTCTAGCAACTTGTATCTTAAGTCTTAATCTATTTGTTTCTTGATTTTTATTTAATAATAATTTACTTCCCTCTCATCTAATGATTAGCCGCTGGTTTTACGCGAATGAGGATTTATATGAACATGCATGTCTATTCCGTCGTTACGGCCATGTATGCATGTCTTGTACCTCGTTGGTTTACGACTTTTGGTGAAAGTTAAAAGGTTCCTACCCTATATCATTCTTCATCTTAACCGTTGGTTAAATTCAAATGGAGATGTGATCGAACACACATGTCTATTCTGTCGTTACAGCCATGTATGTGTGCTTCAGCAGCCCTGTTGGAGTGGTACTTCTGGTGAAAGATTGTAGAATGATCAACCGTAAGCCTTTCCATACAAAAACCCATATTTACCTTTATAAACTTGTTACTCCTTAGCTTTAGCGGTGGAGATGTGTATCCTTGCCAAGCTTATGAAAAAAATACTCGACACGACCGAGCAATTGAGCAAATTAGTTACATGTTACCACATAGATTAGTTGAGTGATTTGAGTGTTTTCATCTTCTTATTTCGTGAGGTGTTTGGTTGTGTACTTGTAATAGATCAAATAAGTGCTTTAACGGAAAATATCCTTAGGGATACATTTTTATAAACTTCTAAAGGCTACTTGAGGACAAGTAGGATTCAAGTGGGGGGATATTTGATGACATCAAATAACGTCTATTTTATAGCATCATTTATCCTATGTTATTAACCCATTTTGTATAGTTATTGCAAAGAATTGTTACTTAATCGTTTATATTTGAGAATTGCAGTAATTATGGAGTAATTGGTGAACGATAGCAAAAGGCGCGCATTCTGGAGCTTAAATGAAGATATTTTGAAGATTACTATTTTGAAGACCAATACGCCGTATCCATCAAGGAAGATACGACGTATCCGTGCCTGCACTCACCAAAGACCACAGAGGATAAAGCTCAATACGCCGTATCAAGAGAGACTGAATACGCTGTATTCAAGATATAGTATTTAAATATTCTGGAAGATATCAAACGTGGTCCCTACTCCAAGAAACCCCCAATACGCCGTATCCAACTTCTTGGATATGCCGTATCAAACCGACTTCCAGACCCTATAAATACAAAACTCAAAAACTAGTTTTAATATGCTAAATCATATTCTCGATACCTAAACCACAAAAGTTAATTTTCAGAGGAGAAAAAGAGCAGAAGAGGTCGAGCAACATTATGAATTCCATAGGAGACAACGTGTAATTTTGTATACTTTTGTAATCGTTCAGTCTTTGATATCATTCGTTAACTCGATTAGTTTACCTTGGCTAAATAATTACTCTTGTATTTATTATGACATTTGAAGGATAATACCTTCGGGTATTAGCCATTATTATGAAGATCTGAATGTTTGGTATTTGTTTATCTCGATTTCTTGATTTATCGTTGTATGTTTGTTTATGTTTATCAATTTATACTTGTTTACGCGCTTTTGTATGCGACCTATCATTCAACTAGATCTAGTGATGCGGACCAAGTAGATCTAGAGTCTGGGATAGCTCTCCATATAGTAATTTATACATCTAGAATTATAGTTACACAAATATTGTCCTTCTAAGTCTATGTCTAGGATACGCTTCGGGCTAAACTAGTTAATTGGATATTGCTAATGGTTTATTGATCGTGTTGACTAGCAGGTGACCTAGATAATTCAACAAGTAACGTTCTGATTCCATTGGATAGTTAGACAAGTGGACTACTAGTGTATAAATTGCTATTAAGCGGTAAGTGGGTAAAGTCTATATGAGCTAGGGTTTAACAAGATCACCATTGCTTTAATCCCTAAGATAGATTATAATCAGCAAATAAGGATGCTTTATGCGGATGCTTTAATTGTGACAGAATTAATGTGTCTAGGTTTTAGGATGATATAACGCCTAAGTCTTAAGAATGATATGCCACCTCGAGAGAAGAAATCATTGCACTTAATAAACAAACCAACTTTCTAATCGGATTAATAATGGTTAATATAGTTTTCTATCATAAGGCTCGACCGCTCTTTTATCTTTTGTTAATTAGCTCGCGTGGGTAAAAGTGCCTTGAATTGATTATAGTCACCAACCAAACCGTGCCAGTCTCTCAGGCTGAAAACCCCTATTTTCTCGTTAGAATTAGGAACTAGGACTGGTATAGGTTTAATATAGGTTTAGAATAGAGTAGAATTAACATAGATTAGATAACCAAGATATTAATTAAATTGATAGATTTAACCTCGCTTCAAGTGTTTGACACCCTACTTACCACGAAACTACTACCGATCGAGTACACTGCCCATTAAATTGTTGTTTTTGGTTTAGTCGGCAAAATATAAATTTAAAACTTGAATCAATAAAATATACACCACACAACGACACATCACAACGACACTCTGGAAACCAACCATCATATATCGCCTGACTTGCTCCAACTGCAGCCCGATTCGTGTTAGCATGTTTGAAAGGATGTTGTCCTTGAGGGTGCATGAGGGCCATCTTGCTCATTGCTAGTTGACGTTCATATGCGAATAAATCAGCTGGTGACAGAATAGGTGCAGGCACGGGTGGGGGAAGTGGATTTGAGGTTGTTCCTGGAGGAGTAGGCTTGCTGACCCATGAGCACTACATTGCATAAAAACAACAAAGACATCAGCTCTACAACCACAATAGCCAAATACAATTCGATAATGAATATTTCATTCAACCTATGCGCACCTTAACTTGTTTGCCATAAAGAACAGATTGGGTGTTCCCCATTCGATTAGCTAGCGCAGCCTTAGTGTGATTACCGTATCTAACAAAACCAAAAGCTTTGTCACGTTGCACCCGCACTTCCTCAATACCCCAGCACCAAAGGAATGAAAGTGACGATGAAGCTCAAGCTGTGTAACCTGTAATTTACTTAGATGATTAATTTCATTCGATTTTGTTTATTTTGTCATGATAGTATGCCAAATGTCCAAATATTTGTACTTCTGGGGCAAGGTTGCCAAAGTATACAGTTGTGTACTGAGGATTATTTTTAGGGGTATCACCATTAGTTGGCTCTTTAACATCCTCTGTAAAGCAAGACATCAGAACAATTAGACCACTTCCAAACAAGAGGTGTCAGCAAAGCTAGAAGCGCTATAACTATAAACGATATAGAACTCGCGAAACTACACGAGATAACTTTGATAGATATATGCTCACATGAAGACCCATTTGTTAGCTCCACCATACTTTTTTAATCTGAACTTGATTCTCATCACTAACACCAGATCGCTGAAGATACCAAGAGAGAACTTATATAAGCAATTGCATCAAACACAATGAAAATATTAGTATCAATGCCAGAACACCATAAGAAGATTAAATCTGAATCTATTTTGTCACTTACCGTAGTGAGCAATTACATACATATTTTTTTAAGGGAACAAGAATTCTATATAGACTACTGCAGTAATCAGATTATTAAAACCTTTGATCTGCTTATTGCCTTTTGAAGTATTTAAGCTAATTACCGCACTTTTAAATAGTTTATCTCACTGGTGAATAATCTAATTAGCAGTTGTAAAAACCCAAATCCTTAATATTTATAAACTTAACAAGTGATTTAAAAAGCAATTAACTTTGATGTTATAAAATAATATAAATAAGAATTACCTTAAAACCAGCCCTCCAATTGACAATCCAAACAAGCTCCAACCATAACAGCTCAGCAACCATTCTGTTTAATCTTCTAAATAAACTCTTTGAAAATGGTCGTACTATCACAAATATTATCGCCTAGTGCTGCTGTGATAGCCATGAGATTGGGACGAACTAGTGCTGCTATGATAACCATGAGATGGTTTATAGTTAGGGATGAACTGATGTATATGATTTGATTTCAGGGGAAAATGATAAGGGTGAGTGTGTGGCTGAATAAGTGAAGGTTCAAGTTTATAAAAAATGGAGGGATGTGAACATATAATTTTGATTTTGAGGGAAATTTAGGCGGGATAAAATAAAGATATTAAGGTGGAGACTAATTTATGAGGAAAATTTTGGAAAAAGTGATAATAAAAATGTATATTAAATGTTTAACAATAAATAAATTGATAATTGATAATTTAATATACGCGAAACTTTGTTTGTACAAAAATTATTAGTCTTGTATATAGAAGATAAATATCAAATGGGTGTTTTTTGTATTATTTTGTTAACTTGTTAACATAGTCCGTAAAAAATAACTTCATTGTACTGTTGAAATAGTTGTTTTAGATAAATGGTTTTACCTCACCAAATAACATTAAAATGAAAAGAAAATAATATATGTTACAATGACGCACGAAAAATGGTCTAAGAAGTATCACTAAGTTTTTAAAAACAA
>BQNB010096534.1:0-25602 GCA_026074375.1 Tanacetum coccineum
CATATGTCAAACAAGAATGTAACAAGTATGAGCATGTTGGTCAAGAGCACAAGTTGATCAAGGAAGTCAAATCAAGATGATTCAAGTCAAGGAGATGATGCAAGATAACGATCTCAAGAATTCAAAGTCAAAAGATAAAGGCTCAAAATCAAGATCACAAAGCATGGATGAACAAAGCCATTACAAACAAGACAAGACCATAACAAGGCAAAGCATAAACGTCAAACGTCATATCTTCAATGTCATCGGTGGTACAGAGGAGTTTGAAGAAAGAGACCTCAACATTGGGGGAGATTGTTAGCCTTAATTATATTAAGTCAAATAAGAATGTTATCGGTCTTAGAAAGTCAAACTAGGTCTTGTATTGTAATAGGCTAGTCGGGTTCAACGGGCTTGGATTGTAATCTAATATTGTCCGTGTTTCGGGCTCAAAGCCCAAGTTAAACCAAGCCCGGCCCGTTTAGAAAGCCCAAGTGCCAAGCTAGCAAGGCATGGGTATAAATATCCCTTCACCACACTTGGTGAAGGGTGTTGGTTACATTTCTATCACTTGTAATCCACCAACTCTCTAATCTAATCTTCCTTTCTTGTTTCTCTCTCTAAGTTTTCTTATTATTTTCTAGCATATTGGTAAAGATTATTGTTGTGTAATGGATTAAATTAGTGGGATAACATCAAGCAAGTAGACAAATTCTACATGAGGAGGAACTTGCATTTTTGGCAGATCCAGGAATTCCAGAAGCTCAAGCCACTCACACTGTCATCACTCACAATGCTGCTTATCAAGCTGATCATCTGGATGCATATGACTCTGACTGTGATGAACTCAATTCTGCCAAGGTTGCTCTCATGGCGAATTTATCTCGTTATGGTTCAGATGTTCTAGCAGAGGTACACAATCCTGATACAACTGAAATGATGAATCAAGGTGTGCAGGTGACACCGTCTTATGAACAGTCTAGTGTTGTGGATCATACAGAGACTGAAATGACCAGTGATAGCAATATCATTCCTTATTCTCAGTATCTGCGTAAATCATAACAGGCAGCTGTTCAAAATTCTAACTCATCTGCATAGCAAGATGCACTAATCTTATATGTGATTGAACAACTAAAAACCCAAGTAATTCATTGCACCCAGCTTAATCTTGAAAATAAAAGTGTCAATGATATTTTAACTGCTGAGCTTGAAAGATACAAAGAACAGGTTAAGGTTTTGAAAGAAGGACAAAGTGTTGAGATAAAAGGTCAAAATAGATTTTCAGAATCAAATGAACAGAATGCAAAGATTGATCGTCTTAAGCAAACTCTTTCTGATCAATTAAGAGAAAAAGAATCTTTAATGAAAATAATTAATGAACTGAAAGAAGATTTTAAGAAAGAAGAATCCAGAAATATTGATAGAGAAATTGCTTTAGAAAAGAAGATCAAACATCTTGATAATATAGTTTATAAAAGAGGTCAATCTGCGCAAACTGTTCATATGTTAACAAAATCAAAGATTTTTTATGATCATTCCACCAAACAAGCTATAGGTTTTCAAAATCCTTTCTATCTAAAGAAAGCTCATCAGTTGGAACCAAAGCTTTATGATGGTAATGTCATTCCGAATACTTATATGATTTCCTGATTCTGAAGAGACTTTAATGGTTGCTGAAGAGAGTCGATCAAAAATGCTTTTGAAACAACAAGATCCAATGGTTTTAGAAAAGAAAGTGAACACTAAACCAGTTGACTATGTTGCTCTTAATAAACTTTCTCAAGATTTCTACAAATGATTTATTCTATAAACTGAATTATCTGCTGAACAAGCCTTTTGGACTCAGAATTCTGTGCCCCCTTCAAACCCTTCTCCTTCTAGTACAACCATCAAATTCGAAGTTCCAAAAGAACTTCCTAAAGTAAGTATGGTTAATACAAGCTTGAAAAAGCTTAAACAACATCTTGCTGGCTTTGACAAGGTTGTTAAAGAAAGAACCATTGCCACATCTATCACTAAGGGCATGTGGGGGTTTGAGCATACAAAAGTTTGCTTTAGAGATGAAATTATTCCATTTATAAAAGCACTTAAGGACATATTCAATAAATTCGATCAAGATCTAATTGATGCACTTACTGAAGTCCAAACTGTTTTTATTCAAATGGAACAGGTTGTCGAACAACATCGCTTAGAGTCAAAACTTTTTAAGTTAAAACGAATCAAGCTTTAAATGAAAACGATCGACTCTGGGAACAAGTTGTTAACAAAGATGTTGTGAATGTTGTTATGAATTCTTCTGCAGATGATATGCATGAATGTCAAAAGTGTCTCAAACTTGAGACTGAGCTTATCAATAAAAAGGATGTCATTGAAAAAGAGATTTACGATACACTTCTCAAAAATTATAATAATCTTAAAAAGCATTGCATTTCTTTAGAGATTGACACTCAACTTAATATGGAAATTTTTCAAAGGGAAAATTCTATTTTTAACCAAAGTGCTCCTGATATTGATCAATACTTTGAATTTAACGAATTGAAAGCTCAGTCACAAGAAAAAGACAAAGTCATACTAAAGTTGAAAGAGAAGGTTAAGTCACTAAGTGGAAATGTGAATGCTGATAAGGTTAAAATGAACATGGATGAAATTGAAACTCTTAACATTGAACTTGATCATAGGGTGTCAAAACTTATTGCTGAAAATGAACATTTAAAGCAGACCTATAAGCAACTTTATGACTCGACTAAACCATCACGTGTTCAATCAAAAGAACAATGTGACGGGTTAATTAATCAGGTCAATCAAAAGTCTGTGCAAATCTCTGATTTAAATGCAAAACTTCGTGAACTAGGTTTGGTCATAACAGCTCTAAAAAATGATTTAAGGAAACTTAAAGAAAAAGCTTTAGACGATAATGCTGTTACAACCCGCTCTACTGATCCAACAATGCTTAAGATTGATATGGAACCAATAACCCCTAGATTATTGAATAAAAGGACTGCTCACTCTACCTATATTAAGCACACTTAGGACGAAGCTGCAGTTCTTAGGGATCTAGTTGAACATGTTAAACCAAATTATCCTCAAGATGCTGCCTTAGAGTCTGCCTTTAGGTATACCAAACTAATTCAGGAATTGCTTAAACTCATCATTAAAACTTGCCCCAGTATCAACAATTCTGGTGAACAATTAGTGGTTGTGACCCCAAAGAACAAGGAAAGAAAGGTTAGAATCACCGAGCCAGTCACATCCCCAACAAATACAAACACAAAAACAGATTCGTCATCAAATCTAGCTTCTAACAAACTTGTGTTGTCTTCTATAGGAGTAAGACAATCTACTAGTGCTAGCGGATCACAGCCTTCAGGTAATACAAAGAAAGATAGGATTATGCGACCACGAAGTAGTAATCTAAAGAATAAAGTAGAAGTCCATTCTAGGAAAGTTAAATCTAGTTTGAAAAATAAAGATTGTGTTGTTCAACCTAAAGGAACTGCTCATGTGCAACATTCCAAGCTTAATGCGAATTCTGAACTTAAATGTGTTAAGTGTAATGGTTACATGCTTTCTAATAATCATGATTTGTGTGTTCTTAATTTTATCAATAATGTGAATGCTCGTAAAAATATAAATCTGTTAAGAAAAGTTTAAAGAGAAAAGTTTAGAAACCAACAGGAAAGGTGTTTACCAACATTGGATATATCTGGAGACCTACTGGTTGGACCTTCACTATAGTAGGAAATGCGTGCCCTTTAACTAGGATTACCACAAATACTGAAGTGCCCCTTAGGATACCATCTGCTCTAGATAATGAAACACCTAAACCTGTTGTAACATTGGTTTACTCAGGGAAACCAAGGAAATCTCAAACTAATGTTCCTGTTAGCAAATCTAAGGTTCTTAAATCTATATCTGCTAACAAAAAGAAACCTAGTCAATCTTGGGGATCCATAGTTTCTGATGTTCCATCTTCCTTTCTTGATGAATGCAGGTCGTCCAAATTATTCTCTGGTATTTGGACTCCGGTTGCTCCAAGTATATGACCGGAGATTGCTCTCAGCTCACCAATTTCGTCAATAAGTTTTTTGGTACAGTCAAATTCGGAAATGATCACAGGGTAAAGATATTGGGATATGGTGATTATCATATTGGGAATGTTATGATATCAAGGGTTTACTATGTGGAAGGACTTGGACACAACTTATTCTCTGTTGGGTAATTTTGTGATTCGAACCTTGAAGTTGCTTTCTGTCCACACACCTGCTTCATTTGTAATCTAGAAGGTGTTGACCTATTGACTGGATCTCGAGGAAACAATCTGTATACTCTGTCTCTTGGAGATATGATGGCGTCCTCTCTTATATGTCTCTTGTCAAAAGCCTCAAAGACTAAGTCCTGGCTATGGCACCGACGTCTGTCTCATCTGAACTTTGGTGCAATCAACCATTTAGCTAGACACGGTCTTGTTCGAGGTCTCCCTAAGCTAAAATTTGAAAAGGACCATCTATGTTCTGCATGTGTAATGGGGAAAAGCAAGAAGAAACCCTACAAACCTAAATCTGAAGACACCAACCAAGAAAAACTCTATCTTTTGCACATGGATCTTTGTGGACCAATACGTGTCGCAAGTGTTAATGGAAAGAAGTACATCCTCGTCATTGTTGATGATTACTCACGATTTACATGGGTTAAGTGCTTAAGGTCAAAAGATGAAGCTCCAGATCCATAAATTAAGTTTCTCAAGAATTGTTCCAAGTGCGTCTTTAAAGTACCTTCCGACGCATCAGAACAGATAATGGAACTGAATTTGTTAATCAAACTTTGCGTGAATATTATGAGAAGGTTGGCATCTCTCATGAAACATCTGTTGCTCGCTCTCCACAGTAAAATGGTGTGGTTGAAAGACGGAATCGTACGCTATTTAAAGTTGCCCGCACAATGTTGATTTATGCAAAAGCTCCATTATTTTTGTGGGCAGAAGCAGTTGCTACCGCATGTTACACCCAAAAATTTCCCAACGTATGTCTTCATCACGGCAAAACACCATATGAGCTTTTACATGAAAAACCTCCTGACATATCATTTTTCCATGTATTTGGTGCACTCTGCTATCCGATAAATGATAGTGAGAACTTGGGTAAGTTACAACCAAAAGCTGATATTGGTATTTTCATTGGCTATGCACCTACAAAGAAAGCATTTCGAATTTACAATCGACGTACCAGACGAATCATTGAGACAATTCATGTAAATTTTGATGAGCTGACTGTGATGGCTTCTGAACACAGCAGTTCAGGGTCCGCACTTCATGAAATGACTCCTGCCACAATCAGTTTAGGACTCGTGCCAAACTCTCCTCCTTCAACATCATTTGTACCACCTTCAAGAACTGACTGGGATATTTTGTTTCAACCGATGTTTGATGAATTAATCACTCCTCCACCAAGTGTTGATTACCCAGCCCCTGAAGTCATTGCTCCAATTGCTGAAGTAGTTGCTCTAGTACCTGTTGTATCAACCGGTTCACCTTCTTTAATAACTGTTGTCCAAGATGCACCATCACCAAGTAACTCTTAAACAACACCTAAAACTCAACCGCCCATCATTCCTAATGATGTTGAAGAAGACAATCATGATATTGAAGTTGCACATATAGGTAAATCCGTACTTTGGTATCCCAATTCCAGAAGTTCCTTCTGATCAATCTTCATCAACGGATTCTATTCATACAATTGTGCATCCTGATCACCAAATTTCTGAACATAATAGCAAATGGACTAAGGATCATCCACTTGAAAACATAATCGGTGAACTCGCTAGAACAGTTTCCACAAGGCTACAATTACATGTGCAAGCTCTTTTCTGTTAATACGATGCTTTCCTCACTGCTATTGAACCCAAGATGTATAAAGATGCTTTGACTCAATCCTGCTAGATCGAAGCAATACAAGGAGAGCTCAATAAGTTTGAATGCCTTGAAGTATGGGAGCTCGTACCCCGACCAGAAAAAGTTAGGTTATTACTTTGAAGTGGATCTACAAAGTGAAGCTAGATGAACTGGGAGGTATTCTAAAGAACAAGGCTCCATTAGTGGCTTATGGTTACCCTCAAGAAGATGGAATTGATTTTGAAGAGTCTTTTGCTCCGGTTGCAAGATTAGAGGCTATAAGGATTTTTCTCGCGTTTGCCGCTCACATGAACATGGTCGTCTACCAAATGGATGTCAAGACTGCGTTTCTAAATGGTAATTTACAGGAAGAGGTTTATGTAAGCCAACCGGATAGTTTTGTGGATCCAGATAACCCCAATCGTATACAAGCTAAAGAAAGCTCTTTATGGGTTGAAACAAGCTCCACGTGCGTGGTATGATATGTTGTCTTCATTCTTGATATCCCAAGACTTCTCCAAAGGCTTAGTGGATCCTACTATGTTCATCCGTAGGGAAGGTAAGGAATTACTTCTGGTACAAATATATGTCGATGATATTATCTTTGCTGCATCTACACCTAAACTTTATAACCTATTTGCTAAAATCATGTGTTAAAAATTTAAGATGTCAATGATGGGCAAAATCTCATTTTTCTTAGGACTACAGATTTCTCAAAGTCCCAGAGGCATCTTTATTAACCAGTTAAAATATGCCCTTGAATCTTTAAAGAAATACGGTTTTGACTCTTGTGACCTAGTAGATACTCCCATGGTGGAGAAATCCAAACTGGATGAGGATAAAGAAGGGAAAGCCGTTGATCCGTCACACTATCGTGGTATGATAGGCACCCTCCTTTATCTCACAGCCAGTAGACCTGACCTATAATTTGCTATATGCATGTGTGCCCGGTATCAGGCTCGGCCTACCAAAAAGCACTTACATGCGGTCAAAAGGATCTTTCGATATCTAAAAGGAACCGTAAATCAGGGACTATGGTATCCGAAGGATTCTTCGATTGCTCTAACAGCATTTGCAGATGCGGATCATGCTGGTTGTCAAGATACAAGACGTAGCACATCTGGTAGTATGCAGTTCTTGGGAGATAGACTTGTTAGCTGGTCATCAAAAAGGCAGAAAAGCGCTGCGATATCCAGTACGGAAGCTGAATATATTGCTTTGTCTGGCTGTTGTGCTCAAGTCCTTTGGATGAGATCACAACTTACCGACTATGGCTTTGGATTCAATAAAATTCCAATGTACTGTGATAACAAAAGCGCTATAGCCTTATGTTGCAACAACGTTCAACATTCCAGATCAAAGCATATAGACATCAGATTTCACTTTATCAAGGAGCATGTTGAGAATGGGGTGATCGAACTTTACTTTGTCAATACGGAGTATCAACTGGCGGACATCTTCACTAAAGCTCTTGGCCGAGAAAGAATTGAATTTCTGATCAACAAGCTGGGAATGCGGAGTTTTACGCCGGAGACTCTGAAACAATTGGCAGATGAAGTTGATGAATAGTGGTGGTACCTATTCAAATATCCTGTATCATATGTATATATATTTTAAAACCATAAAAACCAAAAAGATTTTTCATTTTTCAGAAAATTTTTATAAAAACAAAATACAAAAATATAAAATTCATAAAACCAAAGAAAAAATTAAAAAAAATGAAATAAACATAAAAAGAGGTAAAAATGGCATGTCTTCTGAAAATTGATAACATTTACGGTCTTAGAAATGTCATTCAATAATGATACGAGGCTGTAAATGAAGTTCGAGCAGAAGTTTCAAATGTTTTCAAAACATGCCAAATGGCTTGCTATTATTTCAGATAGCAACCCGGTCATCATCTTAAAGGCAAGTATTTCGTCAAAAAGGAAACTTGTCCTCTCAACGGGAATTTATTCTCGGGCATGGTCTACTTTATGACCATGCAAAGGCTTGTGTTTACTTTGCAACACAACCTGTGCTTCCTGTATTCTATAAGTGTACGTGTCAGTGCGCCTATGTGATAAAATAAGAGAAATCTTATTTTGTTGTTTGTTTTTCAAATATATAACATTGCTTCATCAGAAAATGCTTTTTCAATGACATTCGACTTCTCAAACAACGACTACAGCTCTTTAAATAGAAAACGGGTCATTTTTTGAGGGGGATAAAATGTCAAATATCTTCTTCATAATGAAAATGTGCTTAAAGGGAAAAAGGTTTTTTTAAACACTATCTGAATATCAATTGTTAAGGAATGATAATTAAGTTAAGCTTTCGTGTACCTTAATTGTTATGTGGTTAAACCTTTAGGAGTATTTTGCAAAATTAAGTCTATAGGTATGATAGTATAAAAACATTAGGGACTCTCTGTGCTATTTGTTTAACTTATCTATGCCTTATAAAACTTAAATATGCAAAATGAAAATTGGTTAAAACTACAGGGGCTAATTGTGTTAAAGTTGAATGTTTAATAATTAACCCACCCACTCCATCGTGTTAACTGTACACACAAACACACACTTAACAAATTTTTCATCCTATTCACCCTCACTCGATCGCCAAACATCTCCACTTTCATCTCGTGTTATTTTTGCTTCAAAGGTATAACTACAAACTCGCTCCACACGTCATATTCATCTTAAACCTTGAAGGAATTTTTTGATTTCACCATTTTTGTTGAAAACCCTAAAAATTGATTTTAGGGTTTTAATCAAAATCAAAAACTTTGTATAACCTTATATTGTTTGAGGGTTAGTTGGTGTACGGTGTCATTAGCACTCATGGAAATCAGTTTAGTCGCTTTGTTATCTTAATGAATTAGTTATGGATGATTTTGTATGCGTCAATTTGGGGGTTTTGGGGTAGCAGGTTTATTGTTAGTGGGTTAAGCATGGGGAAGATTGTTTCATCAATATTGAATATGTTTGAGCATCTTAAGATGATATACATAGTATAACCTTGATGAATATGTATATGTTTCTGTTTTGATTTGATTGTGATGTGACCTATTGTTGTTGCTTAACACAGTTTCATGTTTAAAAAGTGCTTATAAATGTTACTTAAAATAGTTTATAATGTGTCTTTATATGGTTTATATAGAATAAACCGATCTTGTTTTTTTCTTTTTGGGAACAGTTCTAGTCAATATCCTTGGAAACCGATAGAGGTATTTTCTTTGGAAACCGATATAATCAATCCTTTTGGTAACCAGAACGACGTTAGTTAAGAATAAAGAACCGATCTAGTCAAGACACTTCAGGAACCGATCTAGTCAGCCCCTTATGGAACCGATCTAGTCAAATCCCTTAAGGAACCGATCTAGTCAATCTTCTGTAGGAACTGATCTAGTCAATCTTATGTGGGAACCGATCTAGTCAATTACTTTTGGAACCGATCTAGTTAATCTTTTGGAACCGATCTAGTCGAATTCACTTGGAACCGATCTAGTCGAATTCACTTGGAACCGATCTAGTCTAATTCACTTGGAACCGATCTAGTCTATCTCATTAAGGACCCGATCTAGTGAAAGCTTTAAGGAACCAATCTAATCGATATAGACCAAAAACACTTAAGATCAAAATTCCAATTTGAAGGCAAGATTAAAACTTAACTTAGCAGGCTAATTAAAATTGGTTAATTATGCTATCTAATTGAGTTAAAATAGGCTTAAAAACAAGGTAAAATCAAGGTTAACTAATAAACGACTTAGGATATCTAAATTCTCTACTAGTTAGAAAACCCACGATTCCTAAATTGTCATAGAAGTTGCCTTAATCCCTTAAGTAAATAAGTCTATCTAAGTTGCCATTCAGAGGAATATATCTTTACAGGTGCTAAAAGTCTTAAGGTCCTAATTTCAAAATCATAATAAAGTGTTCACATAAAAGGCCTATATAGTTATATATAAACTTGGTTTTATGTAAAAACTATATTGATTCTTTCTTAAGCAAAACCATGGACATCACCAAAGCTGAACAAATTGCATTGGATGATGCTTTAGTTGCTCTTTCTAACCGACTCAAGATTGGCAAAAGTAATTTTCGACTAAGCTCAGACCTCAAGTCCAAAGAAGCAACTCTTCAAGTGGTCTATGATGTTTTGAAACTCACTCTCTTCTACAAGGCATTCCAAATCACAGCGGATGTTCTAGAAATTTACATGCAAGAGTTTTAGGCCACTGCTACAGTTCATCATCACTCAATTCATTTCAAGATGAACAATAAGAAACATATTGTGAATCTTGAGTACTTCATAGAAATGCTTTAAATATGCTCTAAACTCCCTAATCAACAATTCAAAGAACTACCCTTTAAAGAGGCAATTCTTACATTTCTAAGAGATCTTGGTCACAGTGGTGAGATTAAAATGATCACCAATGTCAATGTCAACAAGTTGCATCAACCTTGGAGATCATTTGCTGCGGTTATCAATAAATGTCTGAGTGAAAAAAGTACCAGATATGACAGTCTTCGACTATCTCAAGCTCAAATCCTTTGGGGCATGTACCATAAGAAGAACGTAGACTATGCCTACCTTCTGTGGGAAGATTTTGTTTATCAGGTAGAGAACAAGAATGTCAAGAAGAGTAATGAGATGTACTACCCTCGCTTCACCAAAGTCATCATCAACTTCTTCATGACTAAGGATCAATCAATTCCAAGATGGAACAGTGTAAATTGGCACTATGCCAGGGATGATTATATGTTTGCCACGATAAAGGTTGTCTCTAGGCATGAGGATACACAGTTGTATGGTGCCATTTTGCCTAATGAATTGACGAATGAAGATATCAGAAACTCTGAATCCTACAAAGAGTATTATGCCATTGCTTCAGGAGCTGAACCTCCAAAAATGAAAGCAAGTGTCAAGAAGAAACAAATTGGATCTGACAAGACAATGACTTCTTCAACCACTAAAGGCAAAAGACTCAAGACTTCAGCAAAAACAGCTAAACCTGCCAAGAAGAAGCAACCTGCAAAGACGTCTATGGACAAAGGTCTCACAGTGTTATCTGAAGTTGATTTAACAGAAGCTGAACAACTAAAGTTGGTCATTGAAAGAAGCAAGACACAAACTTACAGCTCTCACGCCAGCAGCTCAGGTGCAAATGAAGGAACTGGTAGTATACCAGAGGTTCCTGATGTACCGACTTATGAATCTGATGATGATCAAATCTCTTGGAAGTCAAGTGAAGAAGACAATGATGATGAAGTGAATGTGAGTGAAGACGATGATACTGATAATGATGATGATATTGATAAAAATGATGAAGATGACGATGCTGATAATCAAGATGATGAAAATCCAGATGATGCAAATCAAGATGATGAAGATGAACAAACTAATTGAGATAACAATGGTGATGACTTTGTTCATCCCAAGTTTTCCACTAATGATGAAGAAGATAAAGATGAAGATAGCTTTGACCCTCTAGTTCAAACACCTTCCCATGTTGAATCTATTGATGATGAAGACAACAATGAAGAGATTCATGATGCAAATGATGAGGGAGATAAGATTGATAAAGAAGAGTCAAATGAAGAGACAGAAGCGAATAAGCTATACAGGGACGTGAACGTTAATCTTGAGGGAAGAGACACTGAAATGACAGATGCTCCATTACCTAATGTTCTAGGAACTCATGTAACAGAAGATACTCATGTGATAATCACTGCTCCGATCAATCCTGAAGGTCAACAGCATAGTTCTTCTGTGTCATCTGGCTTCGTTTCTAACATGCTCAACCCTAGACCAGATACAGGCATTGACTCAATATTTACTCTTAACACTAAGGCAACTTCACTTGTAGATGTTCTGATCACCACTATTGCTTGCTGAGACCACCCTCATGTGTCCTGCAACAACTCTTACCTCACACACAACCCAAGTTCCTCTCAAAAATCACACATATGTAACAAACACCAGTTCCTATACCAACAACTGTTCTAAGCTCCTCCCTGCAAGATCTTCCCAACTTTGGCTCCTTATTCGGGTTTAACCATAGACTTAAATCTTTGGAAACCGACTTCTCTGAGTTTAAGCAAACGAACCAATTTGCTGAATAAGTTTCTTCCATTCCCGGCATTGTTGATGCGTACCTTGCCAACAAGATGCATGAAGCCGTCAAAACTGTTGTTCAGTTACAATCCGAAAGACTCAGAGATGAAGCCCAAGCTGAAAATGAAGACTTCCTCAACAAACTAGATGATAACATTAAGAAAATAATCAAGGATCTAGTCAAGGAACAAGTTAAATCTCAAGTCTCCAAGATTTTGCCAAAAATTAAGAAGATAATAAACAAACAACTCGAAGCTGAGGTTATGACTCGTTCATCCACTGAATCCAAGACATCTCTTGCTATAGCTACCAACCTATCTGAATTAGAGCTGAAGAAGATTCTCATAGACAAGATAGAGAGCAATAAGTCAATCCACAGATCTGATGAACAAAAGAATCTCTACAAGGCATTGGTTGAAGCTTACGAAAGTGACAAGCTCATTCTTGACACTTATGGTGATACTGTCTCATTTAAAAGATGAAGAAATGATGAGGATAAAGATGAAAAACCCTCTGCTGGATCAAACCGGGGGTCCAAGAGAAGATGAGCTAGAAAAGAGCCCGAGTCAACCAATACACCAAAGGAAAAGATACCCAAGTCAACTGAAGGGTCCAAATCTCTTCACAAGTCTGGTGGCGAGTCTGCTCATGCAGAGGATCCAATGCACACCGCCAAGGATTTGGAAGAACCGGTACATCAGGAGTTCGAAACTGGAGCTACTAAAGATCAACCAGTTGATGAGACCCCTCAGTCTTCTGATTGGTTTCAGAAACCCACTAGACTTCCATCTCCCGATCGTGATGGGAACAAGACTTTGCCTGCTGATCATGGACCAGTTCGACCTTGGTTAAGCAATTTGACTCGGGAAGAAGGTCCTTGCATGAATCATTGATTTTGGGAAAGGCCTCCCCTTTTAAATGGGGAAAAATACTCCTTTGGACTTCTCAGCATTTATGATGAATCGACTCAAAGTTGATACTCTAACACGTGAATTACTAGCCGGTCCAATATTTAAGCTGATGAAAGGCACATGCAAGAGTTTGGTCATGCTAGAATACTTCTATGAAGAAGTCTACAAAGCAACCACGGATCAACTGGATTAGAACAACCCTGAAGGACAGCAATATCCTCATGATCTGCGAAAGCCACTACCATTGATACCTAACTCTCGCGGTGTCAACAATTATACCGTAATAACTCATCAACAACGACCCTTGGCGTATCGAACTGGTGTGGTCTCAAGCCAAACATATGCAACTTCCGTTACGAAAACCAAGGCTGCAGATTATGGTCATATCAAATGGATTAAAGATTTGGTCCCTAACATAATGTGGAGTGAAATGCTGGTCAACTATGACAAACATGCACTCTGGGGAATTTCTCATTGGGGACGCAAATGTCAACAATTCTATGGATTCGCTGCTAACAGGGAATCTGGTCGTGATGTCTACTACAAACATAGAATCATTGCTATCACAAAACTTCATATTGTCAAATGGCATGGCTATAAACATTTGGATTGGATCACCATTCATAGAGATGATGACAAGCTATATACATTCAAGGAAGGAGACTTCAAGAGGCTTCGCCTTCAAGACATCAAAGATATGCTGATCCTTCTTATTCAAGGCAAGTTGACAAATCTCAATGTTGAAGATCATCTAGCTTTTGGTGTCTCCCTGCGGATGTTTACAAGAAGTATTATCATTCAAAGGCATGTTGAAGATCTTCAGTTAGGTGTCGAGAGTTACCAAAAGAAGCTCAACATCACAAAGCCGGATACGTACATATCTGATCTCAAACGAAAGGGGTGCCTATACAGCATATTCTAATCCTAGAGGCTTCATCTATCAGAACAAAGACAAGAAGAACAAGTTGATACGTATTGATGAACTCTACAAGTTTAGTGACGGTACACTCGATGATGTTCGAACTGCTCTTAATGATCGTCTAAAAGGGATTAGGATAGAATATCTACCACAGACAATATGGAGACAGAGTGATAGGGAACGAGCAAAAGCTATGATCCAGATGATCGACAAACAACTCAAGTCGAGGAGGATAATGAGAAGTTTAGAAAGATTTGTTGGTGGGAGACCGTACGGGGGTGACATTCGGCTGCTACAAAGGACCATATGATTTGTCATATGTTGTCCTCATCAATAAAAGGTCAATCCTTGTACATAATAAATAACTTGTAAAATTTGTATATATGTAGTGTAGATATAAAGGTGATGTTAAGGAGTGCTCGAGTACAACATTTTCAAGAATTTCTTAATAAATTCAAAAAAATTCAAATTATTGTACTTAGCACTGTCTTATAAACCCTCAAAAATTAAGGGGCAGCATTAAAGTGTTCTTATTAGATATTAAGTAACATTTTGTCGCCGAACGTTTAATCAATTGATATCCAAAATATCAAGGGATTAGCATTTTGGATAAGGGGAGAAAATATGATTAAACTGAATCTAATTTGTATTGAAATGTGATCATATAAAATGGACTCAATGCACTCCACACTTAGCATGTACTACGTTTACGATGCATATGTTAAGGGGGAGCTTTTAGTGATTATGAAAAACTCTCAAAGTGTAAATCTTTTGATATTTATATCAAACACTTTGATTGAATTTTCCATGTATTTTGGTTTTGGATTGTGATGGCATACCCAATATAGACTGATCATGTACTTTAATTATATGGATTTATAAAAGCTGGTTACGCATGAGGAATTCAATCCTATGGTCCATACCAGAACCGAGATCTACCCAGGATATCCACTATTAGTTACTAAGTCCTTAGGTATGATACAAAAAGGAGAAAAAGTGAAGAATCAGGAATAATGCCAACTGAGATGGAGCTAACACTGGAACCAAACCCAACAAGGTGTTAGTTAAAGTCTCAGTAAGCATTGAAGGTGTTCAAGAATGAAAAAGAAAATGTAGGATAAAGGGTGAAAAGAAAGAAGCCCTCCATACACTTAGGCAGAAACCGGGTCAATACATAAACTGTCAGAAACACTAAGGTGTTGTCTGACATTGAAGACAGTCATGGACCCAGTGACACTATGCACAACCCTCCCTAGCCACTCAAGGTCTCTCAAAAGACTCTTGTTTCATTTCTCACGGAGATTACACGCATTTCTATCGACTTTCTCACTCCGAGTTAGTTTATATTGAAAAGGTGGCAGTCTGCTCCAGCCTTCGATCACTAAAATCAAAGTGCACTATTGAGTCTAGAGCCAAAAGAGATCATCCATAAATCTTAATAGGACACTTGTTAAATTATTCTTGCTTAGTCACACAATGTGAATAACAAGATATACATTAAGAGTCCTACGCATATCCTTGTAATTTTTCCAAAACATCTAAGTGATATAATTCACAGTGAAGATAGAAATCCTGCTTGAGCCAACATCAAACAAGCTCATGGTAGGTGAATTGTGTGATTCTATATGAATCAAACTTGTGACAACTGGAAAGAAATGATGGTGCGATTCTATAAGAATCAAACTTGTTCCAGGTTAGAATTGACGATTGATGATGAAGTTTTGAAAAGATAACACTCTCGATGTTCAACAAAACACTTTATCAAGTGACACATCGATTGAATTTCAAATCGATTTTTTTATTTCAATCGGGTGAGATAGTAAACAGTCGCTGTTCACACTATCGTGTTTGTCTGCTTTGAGACGTTCTGATAAGAGAACATGTTAAAGTTTGATTAATCTAATACTACTGTGTTAGAAGATTCTATACTTCAGCTGAATCCTGATCAAAGAGATCTTCTTAAATTGAATCTACTTGCATCTCATGTCGATCCTCACCAGGATTCAAAGGTTACTCCACCAACACGGGTAAAATGAAAAAGCCAATATTTCGATTCCCCCTGGCTTTATTGCTAACTGTTTTAATGCAGGATACTTAAAGATGGAGGTGAAAGGTACCCATAATTCCGCTAGACTCAAAAGATCATAGCCTCATCTCCAATAGAACCCAACCGACAAACATAAAGACATCAAGAAAGCTCAAGTACATGTTTTAAGACTTTCGCTACTCTGATACCGTACGTCTTTCTTAAAGTGACGAAGTATTAAAGTCAATGAATTTTAAAGAAGTTTTTGTCACTTTGATACCGAACGTCTTTCCCGAAGTGACAAAGTATTAAACTTAAAGAACCTCAAGAGAGATGCATTATAAAGCTTTTCAAGATAACGTATCAAGAAAGGTATGAGCATGTCGGTCCAGAAGTCACAAGTTCACAAGATGGCAAAGTTTACAAGATGGTGAAAAGATATTATGCTTGGTTGATGATCTCAAGGTGTTAAAGATCACATTTAAGACCATGATAGGGAACTAAACTCTAACCTAAAGAGTTCATGATCACTACAGTCAAATCACCAAGTCAATGATTGAATTTGAACGAACTCAGACAAATAAACCATAGTATGCTAGTTTATAGTTTTGTACAAATTGAAGTCGACCTCACCTTAGGGGGAGATTATTACAACACGAAAGTTGTCTGTCGCTTTCATAATAACATTCGTTAGCACGGTTAAGTAATTTTTGGAAACTTACATAGTTAGTTTGCTAAGGCCCATAGATAAACCCATGCAAGCCTAAGCCCACATGCCATGTATAGGTATTTATACACCTCTCCATGCCTTGGAGAGGTGGTTGGTTATTCTTTTTCTCACACACATAATATATATTCCATTTCCATTTACTTTCTCTTTCTAAGTTCATCCAATCCTTTCTCTCACTGGTTCTTGCTTAGATCAAAGATTACTATTATTATACATATTTTGATCGTTATCTCTAGTAATTTCTATTGAAGAATAAAATCCAAGCAGAAATCTTGGGCAGATCTCTTCGTGGAGTTCATATATACTTTGTAGTTTGATAATTTGAAACATGATTTGAATATTATCATATTTAGTAGATTCAGAAGATATTGGACGACCTTCATGAATTAATCTACACTCAAGGTTTTGAATAAAGGGTTTTAAGTTATTGGGAAGATAATTTTCATCTAAGATTGTTGGAACGTATGATTTGGTGTACCGTATTTCTTCTTCTAACGTCATTTCACCTAATTAAAAGAGTGACAGTTTTAGTAAGGTTTTCTCACTGAGCTAGGTATCTAGTGTGTGCCTAAGTATGACAAATGTGGAGTAACGATTAACTCGACTTAAAGTATAAAATCCTAAGAGTTAATCCAAACGCTCCTTAGTTTGATTTTGCTCATCCAAACATGTCGAAAAATACATATAAGTTATGTATCTCAACCTTTGTTCATGAGATCATTATTTATGTGCTTAAAAACATTTTTGAATTGTATTAACAATGTATAACAACAATTAATTATGTTACTTAACTTGAGTGATTTTAATATACAAAATTGGAGTTTGGTTTAAATCAATTTTTCAACAACACACAATAGTATGCCAACATCCTATGTCTATGGGAAGCTTATTAGTTATACATTGTATCATAGTATTCCTAATTGTACAAAATTGAAAGAAAAATGAAAAATCCCTAATTTTAATTTTTAATGTTCATTATGAACCCTAGACTCAAATTGAAAGAAAATAGATGAAATGACTTACAATTGATGATCTTTGTGATGTTGTGGATGATTATAGATGTTGATTTTATCTTCAATTAGTCTTTTAATAGGTGATTTTGAGTTTTTGGGTTGTTTCAAGTATGTTCGTAACAGCAGAGAAGAAATGGGTGTTTGTTTTGTGTTTTTAGAGAAAATTTTTTTGGCTAAGTGTAGTAAAATATGTGTCTGTTGTTGGCGTCCCTATTATCAGGCCGTCACAAATAGTATTAGGGGACGCCAGGGATATGGGGCCGCCCTCAGCATATGTGTTTTTGGACTAGTTTTGATGAATATTTTAATATAAAGGGAGTTACGTTTTAATTTCAATTTCGAAGGAATTAAAAATGCTTAAGGTAAAAAAACTATTAGATGAAGTATTTAAGTTTTTACGACACGGAATAGAACACGGACTAGAATTGAGACAGAAGAAGAAGAAGCGGACTAATATGATTTATGGAATGTGTTTCATCATTCCTAAACCAAGACGCGGATAGTTAAACGATTCACGTTTAAGGGGTTTCATAAGAATGTCGGCTATGTTTCCGATGGAAACGATCCTTTTTTTTCGATTAAGATATGTCCTTTCTGGACATTATCACGAAGAAAGTGGTGACGAATTTCGATGTGTTTGGTTTGAGAATGTTGCACCAGATTTTTGCTAAGGTCAATCGCGCCTTTATTGTCGTACATGATCGGGATGTCGTCAAGTCGAACGTCGTAGTCGATAAGAGCTTATTTTATCCATAGTGCTTGCTGACATGCTTTTCCGGCGCTTACGTATTCGGCTTCGGTAGTGGATATAGCAATAGCTGTTTGTTTCTTCGAGAACCAAGATGTCAAACAACATCCCACGAACGTACAAATACAACTAGTGCTCTTTCGATTCACATAATCTCCCGCATGATCAGAGTCGGCATATACTATTATTTCTATGTCGGTCCCTTTAGGATTCCATAATCCTAGACGTAGTGCCTTTAAATGTATTGAAGATAACCTTAAACCGATTCAATGTGAGAGGTTTTGGGAGCCTCTTGAAGCGTGCACAAAGGATGAACTAAACATGATATCGGGCCTACTTCCGTGTAGGTATAAAGATAAACTACCTATCATGCCTCGATAACTTTGGTACTATCTACCCGACTCACACTCCTTCTTCTTTTTGTTGAGTTTGGTATCTAAGGACATGGGTGTTTCATTGTTAGATTCTTCTGAAGAGCCAAATTTCTTAAAGCATTTCTTTTATATATTTAGATATTAAAGAAAAATACCATCTTCCATTGTTTTATTTTGTAGTCCTAATTAAGAATTAAGTTCACACAACATGCTCATGCTCAAACTCGTCATGCATGATTTTGGGGGCAAGGCTGAGCAATCACACGCAGTCTATGACAGCGTGGGTGGGGATGTAGACTAGGGGCGCGCGAAGACTCAGGAGAAGTGTAGATGCGTGGTCTGATGAGCAAGACGGGAGCGATTGTAAGATCACTGGTAGGGTCAGTGGATATGTAGAGTAGCACAGTGACAGATAATCAACTCTATCAGATTCTTCTCTATACAGTTAGCCATGACAAGGTGATATACTGACACTTACAAAACTACTGCTCTTGCATTAATAATGAGAGACTAGTTAAATATAAATTAGCAATCTAGTTGTCTATACATCACTACGCTTCTAATACTCAAGACAGAAAGAGTTCATTTATCCTCAGCAGCAGTTCAAATAACACATCAGTCGCGGAGGGCTTGTTATAAGACCGTATAATGCTTTCTTTAGTTTATAAACATGATCCAGTTTTTCAAAGTCAATGAATCCTGGAGGTTGTGCCATGTATACCTCCTCATTGATAAAACCGTTCAAGAATGCACTTTTTACATCCATTTGGAATAGTGATGTGTTTCAAAAGCTTTAAATTTATAATGACTAAAAATACCAATTTTATTATAGGAAAACATACGGGTAAAAGTATAACCTACGTATGTAGTATAATCTTTTTTAGGTAAGACCGGGTCGTCCACAGGGATTTGAGTAGTATTCAAATAATCAGAAGAGAATAGACTTTAACAATTTTGTAAATAACTTTTTACCAGTGATAATAAATATGACTACTCGGATAGTTAAAAATAATTTATAAGTGCTGGAAATGATCTTGAAAATGGAACCTTTAACTTACAAAAAGGATTTCTCGTCAGAAAACGTTTTTACAAATTAACTTGATTAACTCAAGACTTATATTTTGTAGACTAGACAAAATGTGTCACTCAAATAGTTTAGTTACTTATAATATCAAAGCTTATTTTGTTTATCAGTTTATGAAAGTGGATTTCTCAACTCAGAAGATAAAGATCATAGACAAATATTTAAAACCACATAGATCATAACGGGTCTTTCGACCTATACTGATATGATTATATAACCTAAGTTGATAAGCAAAACGGACAAGATAAGATATAATAGGATTGCAACATAAGCTTGAGATTAAAAAGATCATGATCATACCAAACACTTATTCATTATCATAACATCACCAAGTAGTCATGAGAGATTTAGCCTCTCATGGCTAAGTGGTTTATAACATAGCTTGATTCAACAATAAACTTCATTATTTCACTAAACTAGTATGATGATCTTCTTCGTTCTTAGTTGTTTGATCTTGAATCTCCAAAAGGGTATGGTGTTTATGCTTGGTGGATGATTTGGAAAGGAGTTATGAGAGAAGTGGTGTGCATGAGATTGTTATATAAAGGAATGAAGAAGGGATGATTGAGGAATGAATGATTTGGAGTGATAATTCGTCCCCTATTTATAGGCTGTGTGAGGGGTGAAAGTGCGGCGCACAAAGATATTTATGCGGCGTACTTGGTGATTAAATGCGAGGGAATTAAATGTTTAGTGAAGAAGTGCGGCGCACAAAGGAATTTGTGCCGCGTACTTAGGGTATTAATGCAATAGCATTTAAGTCTTCATTTATTCTTCGTAGTCAGATGGGAAGTGTGGCGCACAAAATAGTAAGTGCGGCGTACTTGTGGAGTTAATGCTGAGTTTATACTAAGTCTTTAATTCCATTGACTTGAGGTGAAGTGCGGCGCACAATTGGTAAGTGCGACACACATTTGCACTTTAGAGCTTGAACTTTATCTTTTCTTTGTATATTGTTTTCCTTAGCATATAAATACTTGATTTGTTGTGTTTGAGCTCGGGATGTCTTCAAGTGAACCTACAAGCAATTCATGCTATTAAGTATCGAAAGTTTACGAGAAGTGATTAAATATATACAAATAACGCCACCGGAAACATGTATAATTTGGGCGTTATCAAATCCCTCCACACTTAGCTGTTGCTTGCCCTCAAGCAATCAAAGCGAGAAAATAAAATCATTTATCGTGACGTGGAGAAAATTTAGATTTTACAAGTGTTTACAGGTTTAGATAACTTTTTAGGCATTGACAATAACGAAGTACCTCACAAGGAAATGTGTTTGATTTAGAATTCACTCAGTTCACTCAGATAAGGTTTATATATTTCTTCGGAGACACTTAATTTGCATAGACATAATTTAGACAACTACCATAGGCTTGTACTTGACACATAAACCTGATCGAAGGGCAGAACTTGATACTAAAGCAGGATCATATACTAATCTTCATGTGTTTGAACTTAAGCCATTATTTCTTTGAACTTCTATATATATTACACACATTTTTTTATAGGATAATAATAACTAAGGCTTGGCACAAGACTTCATCTTTCAACTTTAACTTCTTTACTTAGATTTTTTAGCAACTTAGCACTAAAGGGAGTGCTCGCAAGAACAGGAACTTGCGGGATTCATAACATATGATTAATCAGGATTTGGTCTAGTAAATGATGATCAAGCACAAGTTCTAGAGCTTCTAAATTACCGGATCACTCAAAATAATTATCAAACAATACCATTGCTCCAAAAAAGGTGACAAAACCACATATACACATCCATAACGATGGAATAGATACATATGATTGCTCACTCTTGTTGGTCCCTTAGAATCTGATATAAGGTTTCTCAACCTTAAACTAATCAGATTATATAGCAACAAAGTGAGTTTTAAACAAATATATATAAACAATATAAAGAATAAGTTTAAAACACACATAAGTACTTTTCAACGTATAGACTTTTATTAGAAGCAAATAAAGAATCTATAACACACCTTGCTTGCAAAATAGCAAGGTGGTTGAATGACAATTGGAGTGTTATCTCCTTTGAACTTATTCTCTAACCAATGTTATGAGAATAAGAAAACAAACTTGTTATGACTAAACTGAAACTTCCGCTCCGTGTTACGAGTCAGTTTGTTTGAGAGATAAATGAACTCTTCAATGTGTATCACATTAATTGGAAGAGATATCATTTACTCTGGGAATCCCTTTCCTTTTATAGGCAAATGGATTAGGGTTTACAAGTTATAAACCTAGCAATTACAATAGGTGGTTGAACTACCATTTTAATGCACGTTTTGATTTTCTTAGTCTAGGTACAGAGTCCTTGAAAGTGGAAAGTTGTTGTTACTTCAATACAACTTTAGAAGTAACATTTCCCAAGGAGATTGCTTTATTCCTTTTGATATAAAGCAATCTTTTTTCCGCCTTGTAAACCTTCTAGAATTGAAACATACGTTTCAGCTTCTGTTAAGGAGATAGATAACGTTCAACTTGGAATTGTCAGCCAAGCTGAACGGGGGGGGGGGGGGGGGGGGGGGGGGGGGGGGGGGGGGGGGGGGGGGGGGGGGGGGGGGGGGGGGGGGGGGGGGGGGGGGGGGGGGGGGGTGGGGGGGGGGGGGGGGGGGGGGGGGGGGGGGGGGGGGGGGGGGGGGGGGGAAAAAGCTCAGCTAAGAGTCATTCTTTAGTTTCTGTACCGCTGCATACACTAAAGTGAAGATACTTCCTAATCTTTTAAAGACCTGAAGAGTTGATGCTAAAGGAACTTCAACGATTGAAGCTGAAAGGCTTCAGTGACGCAAACTGAAAGACTTCAGTTTGAGAAACACTTAGGGGATTTTATGTTTAAATCCACTGAAAGACTGAAGGGCTCAAGAACTGAACCCAATAATCTACCCCTATTTGAATATACAAATAGCCTAAGTTAAAATCAATTGTAATTGAGCAAAACAGCTTCTTCTTACACAATTGATATGAATTGAACAACATAAACTAATAATCTTTCATTCTAACTTTCATAACAATACATTTACAAAATATAAAGTTATTACAAAAATTCATTCTTTTACCTTAGCTGTTCAATGATCCTCTTCTTCATGCTGAACTAGATGACTTATGTTTCTTTGTTGACCTGGAATGATCTCTTAAGTCACTGGTTCTTTTTCTTTTCTTGTTAGCTAAATAAGTTAGCTCATCCAGAGGATCTTGTTCTTTGAGGGGTTGGTTCAAGTTAATCTTGAGTTAGCTGATCCACTCTTGTCTTCACCAGATCATAAATGGTTTTCCATCCTTTTTCACTTTTATCTGGACAAGCTTGTAGTACTTCTCTTTATTCTTCTAAATGTAGATCACTGACTTTGAGATTTGAGATGACTTCCTTAGACCCATCTTCCCTATATATTTTTAGTGTGATGGGGGCCTTTCTTTGTGAGAACTTCACAGTTGGTGATCATAGGGTTTTTCTTTCTTTTTAGCATCTTGTCATAGTATTTATCAAAGAGTAACTTCTTAGTGTAGTACTGTGTCACAACATCTTTGCCCAGAAGATTAATTAATTCATTTTCAGGTTTGTACTAGCATCTTTGGTGTTCTTCTCCCCCTCAGCGGGTGAAGGAGGAGTTGGCCTGTTGAAGGAACATTCATGCTTGTAGCTCCTGATTCATTTTCCACCATGGTGAAAAACCTGTTCAAGGTATCAGTATCCTTGTGCAAAAGACTTGGAAGAGAATCCAAAATCTTGAGCTTTTCTCGAGCTAAAGAAACTTGACTTGGCAAATTAAGAAACTCTGCTAGAAGTTCCCAATAAATGTTCTTTAGTTCAGCTACTTGGGATGAAAGATTAGAGATAGTGGAAGTGAATGTCTCCAGTTTTGATGGAATCTCTTTTAGATCCCCAGGCAGCTCTATTTCTATGTCTCTAACATGCTTCTTTAGCTCTTTAATCTTTCCAGATAATCCAGTTATTTTTTAGGGGAGCTCTTTCAGTTCAGTTGATAAGCAGCTAGCAAAGTCATGTGAGGTTAAGAGTTTGGATAGGTCATGTTTCAAAGAAGTTACCAGAAGATCAGTAAGCTAGTTGATGTCTGGATATGAGGGCTTAGCTTTCATTGAGGAAACTTCTGCTTTAGCTTTTGCTTTTGCTTGTTCCAGCTCTTCCTTTTAAGACTGAAGTAAGTGAACCTGAGCCATTAACTCTTGAATTTGAGCTGATTTTAGAGATGGAGGAGGTGAGACTGAAGTGTCTTTAGGTACATCATAAGAAGTGACTTTAGTGTCGTTATCTCTTGCAACTTCCTCTTCCTCTTCACTCTCATCTAAAACAATGATTGGCTCATTTGGTGGGGAGTCAGGAGTGAAGAAGGTAGATCTTATGTCTTTCAAGATTTCTGATAAATCCTCCAGCTTTACTTTAAGTGAGATGTCATCAACTCTGAATTCCTCATTTGCACCTGAATCAGTGTGGGCAGTTTTTAACCCATCTCCATCAGATTTGGTTTTATCTATAAGAACACTTGGATTAGACCCTACAAATATGTGATCAAATGAGTAGTTTTTGGTTCCTTCATCCATACCTTGTTTTTAAGATATGGAATCTTTAGGAGCAGATATTCCAGGATCAGCTTCAGCTGTGGAATCTGCTAAAGCATCACGTCCTGATGTAGACTCAGAATGCAAATGAAATATGTTAAATAAACAGGTTTAATTAATAATAAATGCAAACATGCCACTACTGAGCTGAGGGTGGGCTCCTTCTTCACTAGTGTCCCCTAAAGATGTTGGGCTACCAACTGCTTGCTGTGCCTCTTTATGCATTTTACCAACCACAGGTGTGGGAGGCGAAGGATAGCTTGGGCTTTTATCCCTGGCCGAACTAGACTGAGTATCTTTTTCTGATTGGCCAGTTTTGGATTTGGATGCCTTAGTCTTGGACTCAGATGTGTGTTTTGAAGATTGTTTTCTTCCGAGTCTACTTTTAGCTCCAGGCTTTTTGCCTTAGGAAACCTCTTTAGTTTGTGAAGAGGGTTTTGAAGCTTTAGAGTCCATAGGCACATCTAAATTGAAGATGGCCTTCATATGGGTAGTGAAGGGAGGATCTTCAGGTTGGTTTGGCTTCAATGTCCAGTTGTAAACACTGAAGACCTGAGTGGGGTTTATGGTGAGCTCCTCATTATCATATTCAGGCATCATATGTTCAAGTAGAAGAGATATAAACCTAGGATAGGGAACAATCTTTTTCCTAGTCTTCTTGTTCAGCTTATGAATTAGATCCTCCCATATTATCTTTGCATAATCTACATGTACTCCATTAGCCAGACAGTACAAGATAGTGGCATCCTTATTTAATATTTGATCTAGGCCACCCATTTTACCACTTAAACACTACATGATTTGAGCCATCGGCAACCTCCACCTAGTAGGAAGGCAACTCTTTTTGAGAGTTCCTTTTGCCCCAATCTCTCCCCTATACCCTATTGTTGCAAACCATGGTCTTACTGTTGTTATAGAGGGTAGGGAAACATACATACTTGAGTGAGGTAGGTATTGCGCCCTAAGAGCATTTCTAAAAGTGGTAATACCTATGTCTCTTCTAACTCTACCTGTAGGAGTGGATACCTAAACCTTAGAGTCTTCTAAGGTCTTTGTCATATATACTCTTTGTATTGAGTTGGAGCTTTTGTAAATGCTTCCTTTAGACAGCATTTAGAAATAAAGTCTGACACATCCTTAAAGTATGCTTGGTTAGGGTGTCAGGGATATAGAAGTGCAACTTCATTATTGGTGGTGAAAGCAATCTCCTTAAAGGTGAACTCAACTTGAGTTGCAGGTAAGAAA